>LGRX02034460.1:0-32078 GCA_001247695.2 Cymbomonas tetramitiformis | reverse complement strand
CCTTCTCGTCCAGGTTAACCTCTCTGGGCTCCCCCACTTCATCATCATCTCCCTTCCTCACCACTGTGCCTGCGCGAGGCGCGCGAAAAGCACGAGAGTTTTGTGTCGCCAAGATGGTTGGCAATACTCTCATAGGCTCCCCTACAACGTTGGCGGTGTAGTGAGGCTTCCTGTCTCCTGTGACGACCCTGCGCGGCTTCCAGCCTTGCTGCAGAATATCACGCACGTATCTGTCTGGTGGTCTGTCCACCCGCTCCATCACCAGATTGAACTGCTGATTCTGGAACAGATTGCTCCAATATGCTCGTAGACGATGCGCGTATGATCCCGCGCGCGCCGCGTCAAAGGACACCGGCTGGCCCACCACGCTGTTGATGATGGGGAACACCTCCTTCCTGATCTTCGAGTTCTCCCTGTGTGACAGCGGAGAAACGTTTTCCAGCACATATGCTGGCGGTCTCTGAGGCTGCAGCTGTTGCAGCGTGGAGAGGACTCGCACTGCCTGGTAGAACAGTCTGCTGTGCCTGCCCTCCAGACCAGCCAGCTTGCCAGCTGGTGACAGGTCCTGGCACGGATATCCACACACCATGACCCACTGCTCTCCACTCAATGCCCCTGCATGTACAAGGTCAATGAGGCTGGTGTCTTCGATGTTGCTGGGCAGTTGCTCCAAGTGGGCTGCCTCGGCTCGGAACAAGTCAGGATGACGGCGACTGAGCGCCATGCACCTGGCCCTGGCTACCGTCTGGCTGGACTTCGAGATGTCCTGGTAGAGGTACTTGTTAACCTTAACTCCGCAGCGCAAGAGCATCTCTAGTCCAGCACACAGGCCCCCACACGGCTCATAGCAGACCACGCCCTCTTCTCTGGCTTCCTGGAAGAAGCTCTTGTCAATCACTCTCGTGTCGATCTTCTTCGGCACTTTGAGCTTACCACCCTCCATGGTCTCGTCGCTGTATATCGCTGGTGAGCCTCCGGAATGCATACCCCTGATCGGCCGTACCTGGCTGAGGGCATCCCAGGCGACCCGAGTCAACCTGCCCGAGCACCTGGCCACTTCCGGGTGGTCAGTGTCAAACATGACCCCCTTGTTACACTCCAGCTCTTCTTGGTAGTGCACATCACACAAACAGTCGATGGACTGCACTGGTCCCCAGCTGCTCCCTGACCATGTTCTCGCAGTAGTTGGCCACCTGGGCTTCTGGGCTTACTTCGGGACCAAGTGGTGGCTCCCTGGTTACTTCCAAGCAAATGATGTCTGTGAAACAGCGCGTTGGCCTCTCGGCACGCCCCGCTTCCCTGGCTCGGTCCCCTTCACGATCCAAACGGGCACCAGTCTCGTCTGCGGTGCTGGGCAGTGGGTACCTGGATGGCACATCCGCGTTCTCATTCTTCGGACCTGGTCGGTACTGGACCGTGAACTCAAACTCCTGGAGGCTGATGGCCCAGCGTAGGTGTTGACCTTGTAGGTCACCCTTCTCCATGAGTGTCGTGAGCGGTGAATGGTCGGTGATCAGCGTGAAGTGGATCCCGTGCAGGCACTGTCGTAATGTGCGGATGGCCCACACCACTGCCAGCATCTCACCCTGGAAGCTCGCGTACTGTCTCTCGGTTTTCGACAGCGAGCGGCTGATGACCACACAGATGTGCTCTACGCCATTCTCGTCCTTCTGTCCCAGCACTGCGCCAATGCCATGGTTGCTCCAGTCTGTGTAGAGGAAGATGGGCTTGCTGTAATCAATGGGCTTCAAACATCTCCCCGAACACAGGGCATCCTTCAATGCTTGCAATGCCTGGTCCTGATCCTTCCCCCAAGCTTCCTTGACATCCAACACTTCCTTTCTGAGCAAGTCGTTCAATGGTCGTGCCATCTCTGAGTAGTTGGGTCCCATGGGTTCCCCCACCAGACCTTTGTAATAGTTCATGAGTCCAAGGATGGAGCGTACTCCAGTTTTATCCCCGGGCTTGGGCAGCTCTTGGATGGCCTTGCACTTGATGTCCTGCGCGCCAATGGTGTTATAGCCGATGCGGTAGCCCAAGAAGTCCACCGTGGCTGACCCGAAGGTCGACTTGCCCGAATGCAGACGTATCCCTGCATCCCCCAAAGTGCGAAGCACGGCTTCCACATCCTTGATGTGCTGCTCAGCGGTGTCTGAGTATATGCACACATCATCGACGTACGCCACTGTGCAGTGTTGCAGGTGACGTAGCTCGTAGTCCATGATCCTGATGAAGGCTGCGGTTGCTCCAGCTGCTCCAAACGGCATGGATGTGTAGCGATAAAGCTGGTTGCCCCACCAGAACGCTGTCTTGTCCCTGTCCTCCTCAGTGGTCATGGGAATCTGGTGGAACGCCTTGGTCGCGTCCAGGGTAGTCTTGAACTTGGCCTTGGCCACGCGCTGGTAGAGCTCTTCCGGGCGATGTGGTAACGTGTTATCCTTGAGCGACAACCGGTTCGTAGACCGGAGGTCGACGCAGAATCTCGTCGAGGTCCACTGTCCAGTGTCGTGATCCTTCTTCCCCGCGACCACCACGTTGCTGGCGTGTCTGCAGTGCTGCGAAGCCGGCTCGATGAAGCCATATTCCAGCAGTTCCTTGCAGTGCAGGTCGATGATCTCCTGCTCTCCCGGGCTGTATTTCCTCGGTCGTTGGTAAGCTACCTTAGTCTCGTCCTTGAAAGGGATGGCGAAGGTCGCATGTGCCGCGCCCCCATGGTAGCCTTTGATGTCCTGCGGCTTGTTGGCGAAGCAGTAGCTGCACCTCTTTACCACATTGCGCATTTCTTCCCAATTCTCCTCGGTGAACTCGGGATGTCCTCCAAAGGTGGCATTGAGCTCGGTGTCCAGCCACGCGGCCTCGTCCTTGGTGACCCTGGTCGTGCCCCCTGGCTGTAACGTGTCCAGCACCGTGTGCGGAAGTACCTCGTCTAGCTCTGCCACCATAGCCTCCCATCCGGTGTCCCATTGGCGCGAAGACCTCTGGTCTTCCCAGGCGGTCCTGGCAGACCTGGTCGGCGAGCCCGAGCACGATCCCATCGTCAGCACGCCCTGAAACTCCCCAGGGGCCACAGCGGCCACCCAAGCAGCCACCGCTAGCAGCAGCAAAAGTTTCAAAATTCTGCTGGTACCCACTGGTTTAACTGGAGGGTGAAGGGTCAGTATGCAAGTCAACATCTTCCACCCCCCTTGCATACGGCCCAGGCCTCCTCCTGCAGACACGTAGACCACCAGCGCCAAGACTGATATCACATAGACACAGTGCGCCACTCGGTAGCAAGCGGCTGTGAACTGCAGGCGCTGCAGTCGAGCGGCAAAGCGCGGCTTCTGCATGCGCCGCGGAACAGCGGCCAGCGTAGCCGGCCCTGCGGCCAAGATCCGCCGGGCGACCGCCAGCGCGCGACCCACCTGAGTCTCCAGCGCGGCGAATGTGCCACCATCTTGAATCGAGCCGGAGCATGGCAACCCATGGTGGACAATGTGGGCGCCAACCGTCAAGACGCACCCCAGAGTGCCGACCATGTGTGTGAAGTGCATGGCGAGCACGGCGAGGCAGAACCGTATCAATGGCACGTACCACAGCCCACGCCGAGCGTGATGGAGCCCAGCTACCTCAAGAGCACCCTTGGTCAACAGCAGTAGGTGCCTGGCCAGCTCCAACAGCACTCGCAGAGGCGCCTGCTGATGTGCCCATGGCTCGAGTGGCGTTGCGCGCACGGCCCACAACGCGCGTGCCATGGCTCTGCGGGGCGCTTCAGCGTGGAATGCCCAGCAGGCGACGACCTCACCAAGAAATCTGAATACCTCCATAGCCATCCATACCGCCATCACTGCAAAATGAGGCAGCTGCGGCCAATGCAAGCGCACGAACACCCCCATGAGCAGGAAGCACACCTGAGTGCGCTTCGCCCGCCTATCATTGGCGGGCTGTGTGCCCGGCTTTTCGCCGGGGCTGCTTCTCAGTGACGGGCGCGCCGGGCTGCAGCCGGCCCGGTGCCCCCTTGAAAAGGCCCCAGTGCGCTCTCCCTTCTCCTCTCCTCCCAGATTTCATCATAACTTTGGCGTCCCTGGGGAGCACGCGACGCGCCGTTGCCGGCATGTCGACCGCGAGCCGCGTCCCGACGATGAGCGCCTTCCCTGGGGCTCGGAGATCTCCTCCTGCGCTGACCAGCTCGTGGCGAACGCTGCTGCACGGCACTCTCAGTTGGACTCTGTGGGCGCGCCGCAGGATGGCCTGAAGGTCGAGTGTCGACATGCGCAACGAGGCCACTGGAACGCTCCGGGCTGCTGGGCGCTGTAGAGCTCGGGGTTGATGGCACGTACGAAATGGAGTCCTGCTCTTGTGCAGCTGGAGGCACGGCTTCAGTCTGCTGCGTGCAGACGGAATGTGCCGGGGATCTCAGAATGTCGTTGATTGACTGGTGCTCAGGTCTCTGTGCCATGTTGCACTCCAAGCCCATGGTCGATATCCCGCCGAGAACTCGGCCCGAGTAGGGTGCCGGCGTGGGCGTGGCTCGCGCGCCATCACGACCATCAGGCCCCGGGCGGTCTGACCCACGCGTGCTTATCCTCGCAGTTGCGCGGGCAGCACGAGGTCGTTCTTCATATTCTCTGATGAGTGCCAAACTGGCAGACAGCCCAACCAGTCTTTCACTGATGACCTCCACGCTGTCTTCATCCTCTGTTAACGGCGACGGTGTTCTGGTGCGACCCGTGTGAGTGCTCACACCCTCAACAGCCGCGAGGTCGGATGAGTATCCTGAGATGCTGCCATCTCCCTCCTCACTTCCTGCATCCCCTCCCTCGATTGGGTCCAGGCACCTCATGAAGTCGTTTCGAAGACGCGCCTGCACCTCCGCCCGACGTGCCTCAGCCAGCAACGCCGGGCCCACCGAGGACGTGAACGCAGACAATGGTTCTCGGTGCATCACCGCCACCTTGTTCCAGGTCTCCCAGCTGCAGCAGTCAAACTTGCGCGTGCCTGAGGAGAGGTACTCCAAGGTGAACGCCATGCTGCTGGGTCCCTGCTCACTGTAGTAGCGATTGTCCTCAAAGAGGTAATACACGGCCTTAGACCGGGCGTTGGCACGGGTCTTGAAAACCCGTAGGGTGCCCTGCCGTGGGCCATCGCTCAAATGGCCTCTGGCGATCTCCAAGAGCTGAGTGCGATCAACCAGATGCTCCATATGTTTCTGCAAGGTGCCGAGGAGTCCTCCCGTGCAGCCTTTTGACTGCCCACCCAGAGGCAGAAACTCTTCCCTTCGTCCCACTCCTGCGGAGGAAGCGTACCGGTGCAGGGTCTGGCTGCTGAGTCGCTGCGTGTGCACCCCCTTTCCTCGCTGCGCGAAGGGCTTCCCGAGCTGGAACTCGATCTTGCCCATGAAGCAACGGTACTGGATGAGGAAGACCGTCTGTCCATGCAGCGCCATGAACTCCGAGATCCCTCCCAGATCCAGCCAGTTGGCTTCCCCAGCTGTGTTCTCGCTGCGAGTGGGCGACTCCGGCTCGTAGGTGCCCTGGAACACTGCAGCGTGGTACTCCAACATGGCAGGGTCGAAGACGCCGTTGGGCCAGGTTTTATGCCGCAAACGAAGCGGTGCTGAAGATGGTGGCGGTGCGGAGCCAGATGGCCCTGCCTCACCCCGCCTGACCGTCTTCGACGTCCTGAGAGTCTTGGATGTGCGCACTGGGGGGTTTCTTCTGGCCCCATGAGTGTCCAGCGCGTCCTGTGCTTGCTCCTCTGTCTTGCATGCTCCGAGCATCTCTCTCGTGTTGTCCCCCAGATGCAGGTACTCCACGGCGGCAGCGTTCGTGCTAAACACCTCGCCACTGCCTCCTTCCCCATCTGTCACCGGGTAGAACTTCCCCACCTTGTCCGCTGCGTCTGACAGCGTGAGCTGCGGGATCCCATTCACATTCACGCCCTCCACACCAGTCACCTCCATGTCGTACCTCACCTTCAGACGAGCTCGAAGGTCAGCGATGTCCACTCGCTGTACATACTTTAGATGCTGGTACTGCCAGCGCTGGTCCTTCTCATAGTAAAAAGGCAGCTGGAACTCGCCAGTCATCTTGCCCATGGGGTTCATGATGGTGGCGCCTTCCATGGTGTGACGTACCATGCGCTCCATGAGATCCCATTGGGCGCGAGTGTGCTCGCTGAGTACGCAGAACTGGCGCGCCACCTTGTCCCACATGAGCTTGCCCGTCACGACTCCTGGGTACGTCTGATGGGTGTTGAGGACCTCCTGAACACTCGCCATCGTGTACCTTCCAGCCTCCCGATGGGCACCACAGTCAGGGAGTGGGACCTGCTCGTTGTCCTTCCTGCCGCTCGCCCTTGTGGTCCAGGTCTCTGAGGGTATCTTCGTCTCCTTGTCAACCTTCTGATCCACCAACGTAAAGTCGGGCCACAGTAGCTCCGTCTCCAGGATGGTCTTGTATTCTCCACAACGCGGGAACTTGACCCGCACAAATCCTGCGTCCACACCACCTCCATCGCCCTCTTCGCAGAGTGTGCACAGACGAGCATAGCCCGTGCGGTCGATGTACAGGCGCTGCTGAGTCCAGCTGCTCTCCTTGTCTTGGTGGTCCCACGGGTTCACCGCCATGCCCCCCCATGGCTGTACGCTGGCCAGCTTGAAGGCAGCTTCGCTCTCGGCCTCCTGCGCCAGCGTGAGGTCTGGATAGCGAGGGTCTGACTGAGTTGTGGTCAGGCTGGCTGGCGTGCGGGACCCCCTCGCATCTGGCTCTTCAGCACTGGACCACTCACCTCTGGTCGCCACATTGGCTTCCCGCTGGCTGCGTGATGATGCTTGTAGCATGCCCAGCATCTGGTCTGTCAAGGACGTACCAGGCGGCGGAGGTTCGTACGTCGAGCCCTCGGTGTGTAAGCTGACTCGCCCAGTGAGCTCGACTTGCATCATCGAGCTGGGTCTCAGGAAGCCCGCCTCCACCATGGACTGGCAGCGCGCCTCGAGTCTCTCCTTCTCCTCCGAGTTGAACCTTCTCAGCCTCATCTCCTCTAGCCATGACGCCAGGCTCTCCATCAGCTCGGGGTGGTTTCGCGAGAATGCACAAGGTGCAGGCGCACACCTCTCCCCTGCGAGGGCCAGACGGTCTTCTCCCCTTGCGCCCAGGGACACTGCTTCACGTGGTGGTAGCTCGCAATCATCAAAAGCGGGGGCAAGAGTGCGCGCTGTCGTGGCATCAACGTCGAAGATCTCGGTCGCCAGGCACACTCTCGGGTCTTCATTCCGCTTGCTCCTTGCATCGACGGGCGGCGTCAACTCGATCAATGGCAACGTGACCTTCTCCTTCATACCCAGTGACACCGCGGCCTCAGAAGTAGCAATGCCTCTGTAGAGGTCGATGGTCAACTTGAGGGCGTTCTTCAGGGGTCCCAGTGCCCACCAAGAAGTCCCACGTCGTGTCATTGGTGTAGGTGACGAAGGCGTGGAGCCGATGCAGAGTCATGTACGGCGTGCCCGCGGCGAGAACCACATCCACGTAGCAGTACTTCGTGAATTCCGCAGGGCTGCCATCACATCTCGCCACCCTGGCCCCTGTCTCTGCATCAAAGATGGTCAAGCCCAACCTGTTGGCTGTCCTGATTGGGATAATGTTGCAGTTGGCCCCCGTGTCCAGGAGAAGCGCTTTGTACAACATAAGCAAGCCTCCAGAGGCCATCAGCGCCATCCCTTGTGCCAGAGACTCGTTCAGGAGCTTGCATACAGGCTGGACCTGCGCCATGGCAGTGAGCTGTTCCTCTGTAAGACCACTGAGCATCTTCTTCTTCAATAGCTCGTACGCCTTGGTCTCCATGGTCCCTGCGTGCAGCTCGCCCCTCTCGCTGAAGTCTCTCACCCCGTAGCTCTCCTGGACGGTGGCCGCTGCAGCTGTTACATGCACCGTCGTCCTCCCCTTCCTGGGCTGCTCCACCATGTCCTCCGGCATCTCATCCAGAGGAATCTCTTCTTCGTCACTGTCGTCGCCCGACTCCATGCCCGGGCAGTCATCATCCTCATCGCTGATGTCCTGGCAGTCTGCTGCTGAGGCTGTCGGCACGGGGAGCTGGTTGTTCTCAGCCAGTTCCACCAAGGTCTCCACACCCCTTGGAGCTGTTATGCGACCTTCTGCTACGAGTCCAGCAGCTAGCTTACGGAAAGCTGCTCCCAGGCTCTTGATCACGGAGGCCATGAGCTGCACCTTCCTCTGCATCTCGTCCGCCGCAGGCGCCATGGGCACCTGTGCGTCTGCCTCGTACTCCTCGGGTGTCTTCACTGGGAAGCCCCTCATGCGCTGGGTACTTCCCAGGGCTACTGCTGGAGCCGCCGTGAGTTCAGACTCCGCACTCTTGCACAGCGTCTCGGGGAGTGCCCCCAGACCCAAGGTGTTGAGGGCGCTCGAGAGCTCCTCTTCGCCCATCTCCTCGGCCATGGCTGTGAGTAACTCGGTTGGAGGGCCAGACGACACTCCTACCCCTGCGCTGCCATGGTGGTGCGCGCGTGCATCGACGGTGTGAGTCTCCCTCTCCGCGACGTGCGCTGCGACTGGTTCCTCGTCGGAGCCCTCATCCTCGGACAGCACCTGCGACTTCACACTGCCCGCACGACTGGCAGTCTTCCTAGCAGCCACCATGCCCTGGTACTCTGCTTTCAACGCCTCGGGATTGCCAGTGGTGCTCTTCTGCTTGTCCTCCGGTGACTGTTTGGCTCTGTACTTGTCCTTCTCGTCGTTGGACAGCTGCTGCCAGTCCGTCACCAGGATGCCCCAGTCAGAGTTCTTGAAGCGGTTCTTCAGATTGTACATGCGCAGAGCGGCGTTCTCCGCGTCCCACCACTTGCTGGAACCAAGCCTGCTTTCGTGGAATCCAGCAGGCATCTTGACGTGTTTATAACCACTCCTGCACTGCTCGGGATCGGACTCATGCCAGCCCCCTCCAAAGCAGCGCAAGCACTTGGGCTTGTCGTTCGTACGCACGCCCTCTGCTGGCGGTGGCGTCTTGTTGTAGGAGGCCTTCTTGGCTCTTTCGGCCACATTCACCTCCTTCTTCATCTTCTTAGAAGGTGATGTATCTACCTTCTTGCTGTTCTCTGGTTCGCCTGACTGCGCCACCTCAGAGGACTCAATCTTCTTGATCGAGTTCTTTATGGCCTTGAGGTCAAGGCCATGCTGTCGCGCCTCCCAGGTGGAGTACTGGCAGCCACATCGTCTGGTGATCTCCTGGAGGAAGGTGAGGATCCAAGACTCTGCATCGCCCTTGAGCTTGTCTTGAACCTCGACGATGGCCTCCAGGTCCTTCCAGGTCACCCGATTGGGTGGCGGGAACTGTGCCCTCAGTTGCTCCTTCACCCGCGTCTGGAAGACCTTGATGCGCAGGTTGTCCACGCAGTCCTCGATGAAGGTGCGCAGCTCTTCATCGCTCAACACCTTCCCAGTGTTGAGCTGCATTTCCCTGCGTTGGCACATCTTCATGTAGGTCAGCCCATCCTGCCCCACCTCCTGTGGCTTCTGTGTCAACAGATCCACTTTCTCTTGAGTCCCTTTCATCATGAACTTCTTGTCAAGGGCAGCGATGAAACCCCTGAGCGCATAGAAGTACTGGGTATCACGGGTGCCATCACGTCCCGTCAAGCCCTTCAGGGAGGTTCCATCAGTCAGATATTCGTCGGAAACCTCCCCTTGGGTGTCTTGGTTCGTCACCGGCCTCGCTATCACCCATGTGGTGCCAGCGTTCATCTCATTGAAAGGGGGCCTAGCGCATGGGATGGTACCCTCGAGTGGGCCATGCTCGCTAGTGTCCTTCAGGACTCGGTCCATGTTGGAGGCCACTACCCCCCCTCTTTCATAGTTCTCGCGCCACCAGCTGAGAGCTTGTGAGTTCTCTCCAGCCAGACACGCAGGGACGATGTCCCACAGATATTCAAAGTCAGGGGGAGTCTCTCTCAGAGTCTTCATCTGAGCTTCGGTGAGAGTGCCAGCCCCGGACCTGAGCCTCTTCCTGACGTTGGCGTTGTGCTGCCGTACGAAATTCTCGCACATGTCGGCGAACTCCCTCAGGAACTTGGGCCGATCTTCTTCCTTGGTGCCCGTGTAGTTGGGCAGTGTACCAAGGTTGACACGAGCGTAGTCAGTGTACTCCATGTCTTCTTCAAAGATTACTAACGGCTCCTGGGCCTGGGCTTGCAGTTGGACTGGTGCTTGTGCCTCAGGCTGTACTAGTGCTTGTGCCTCAGGCTGGCCACCGGCAGCCCCTTCCTCTCCTTCCAGCTCTGTGAAGTGCTGGCTCACTCGTATCGCTCTCTGGGCACGCCTCTCTGCCCTTTGCTGATCCTCGCGGTCAGCCTTGGATTCCGTTGCTACCTTTCTGGTGAAGAAGAGATACTGGTGTGAAGGCTCTTTTCACTCCACACTTCCCAGCTTACCAGTACGGATGAATCCGTCCCTGGCCTCACCTTTCAGTGCTTTGCTCTAAGTAGCAATCACTGCCAGGATAATCTCGTCCACGACTGGTGAGCAAGGTTCCATCTGTGACCCGGTCTTATATCGGCTCTCCCAGGTGTCCAGCAAGGTTGCCTCTGCCCTCAGTGTCTCTGGTCCACGCAGTAAGTCAGCAGAACGCCAGCATGGGTCAAGTGACCACAAAGAATGCTGTCGTGATGGTGTCCACTGACCGTCCTGTTTCGCTCCACGCCTTCAGGCGTACCAGTACGGATGAATCCGTCCCTGGCTTTACCGTCTGGTGCTTTGCTCCAGCAGGATGTCACTTCCCGAAATAGCCCAGTACATAATTCTCAACGCTGCAATCATGTTCGCAAAATTAGCAACTGGTTCTGCTGTGACCGCTGTCGCTGTACTTCGCAAGACTGGTGAACTTCGAGTGTCGCAACAGCCTGCTTCACTCAACCTCTTCCAAGGCTTACCAGTACGGATAAATCCGTCCCTGGCATCACCATTCAGAGGTCTCGTTCTTCAGGACTGCTGTTGAACTCTCAGCATTACAGACGACATGTCTGTAATAAGGCACATTTTTGTTTTGAGAAAGACTGTTAATTACAGTTCTGACGCAGTCGCACAAGGACAAGTCCACAAATGTATATCTTCACAAGCATAAGAATACTGTATCTCACTAATTATCTCATAACACTGCTGTTTTCGCGGTCTTAAGCGAGTCCTGGCTATTCTCGGAATCACTGTTACGAAGGCAAAACAAAAATGAGCGTCTGGCTCACCCCACTCCGCCGCCCTACTTATTCTCGCTATCTCCAAACAAGTGTAACACCCATCCGTATTTCCGTATCTCGTCACTGTCATAACTCCTCGCGCGTATCGTACTGCGCGTGTCATACGTTCGTCACAGAGACTGCTACCGCAAGTGTCACAACCCGGCTGAGGTACACGATAGGCCGTGGTTTGTGACAGGGATGAAACAGGGGTACCCTGCGATTCCGAGGGCGAATGCGACGGGGTGGCGGGTTGCCGCGTGCGGGCAGCACGCAGAGCCAAACCAAGCCCTTCACGTCGGGTAGAGGCCATTGCGGGGATAAAATAACGTTTGTCCAGCGGTGAATTGAAGCACACTGGGTGTGCGGCAAAAAAAAACGGTGGTAGATGTCGAATAGATGTCGGGAGGTGGCTCAATGCGGTGTCGGCCGGTGCTGTTGTAAGGCGGTCCAGCGCTGATGTCGGGATGTCGGAAGATGTCGAATAGATGTCGGGTAGAATCACAGGGCGTGAAGCGATCTTGTCAAAGAGTCAGCGAGGTACGTAAGAATAAGCGTGTAAGGGCACCATAACCTGATGGAGAACCTGAAATATACGTATATTCAGGTTGTACTCCAAAAACTGTCGGGCACTCGCAGAGACATACGGAGACTAAGATGAGATAATAAAATAACTTAGGTGTTTTATTATCGGTCGGAACTGACGGCAGGCAAGATGCAAGTGACACTACACGGCGAGGGGTGACACAGGAAGAGACAGTCACCCCCATTTTATGGGGGGGCAAAAGTCTGTCTCCCCATGAGAAATCTGTTTTTTGAGTTTCCGATTGGCTAGTATTTTATAATGTGACTCGCGATCGAAAAGACGATCGACTGCGTTGATGACAGACGATCATCGTGGACATCTTCACCGTTTGCTTCGCCGTTCGCTGACGCGACGGTACAGATCACCGTGCGCTGACGCGCCGGTTACAAAACAGCCTGAGGTAGGATAGACTGTGATGACATGTCATGACATTGACATGACATGACATGACATGACATGACAGCGACAGCGACAGCGACAGCGACAGCGATATCGACAGTCGACACTGATGACACACCGATGACGCTACTGTAAGCAATATTTGTACTGTAAGCAATATTTGAGCAATATATCGCGAGTTGTGATGACGTGGCAGAGTCGAGAAATATTGTTGCAAAGCATATTCTATGACGTGGCTCTCACATAATCCCTTCGATTAATCGAGGGCTGATGTGTCACAAATATATCATGAAGAGGAGCTAATTAGCCCCAATATGACCTGAAGTCGCTGACGATGACGCTCCTTCAGGTCATATTGGGGCTAATTAGCACCTCTTCATACTATACTAGGCGGATCGATCTCAAAAAGAGATCTCCGCTAGGCCATCTGACCGTAGGATCATGTGCGCGACAGTGCTTCGCTTTTTGCATCCCAACATGCCATGCCATAACGCGTGGGTGGCGTCGCGGTAAATGTACGCGACTGCAGTGGCACTGTCATCGTTAGCGTCTGGCGATCGTGAGATCGGAAGTTCGTCCGTGTCGCCCGTTGGGATTCGAGCTTTGCTGCTGCTGATTAAGTAAGGTAAGGTAAGGTAAGTAAGTAAGGTAATTTGGTCCGGTTCCAAATTATAAGGAGCAGAGGTTATCGTTTGTAAGCACAAGTGTAATATTCCATAAAGAATTCATTTGCAGTAAAATGTGCAGCGCGGTAATCAACGATTCCGCCAAGGAATTTGTATGCAATAGTAATAGTAAATAGCTTCAAAAATAACTTATTTTGCGGTGATGATAATGTACAACGAATAGTTCAAAAAAATATTTAATTTTGCGTCAAGGAGAGTGTGCGACAATAGATAGGATTTTAAATGATTAGGTCCGAGACCACTTGAAAACACTATTGCATTTAATTATTTATGGATCGCCTTGGGGGGGGGGTTAAAACAACTTGAATTTTACCAATTCCAATCCGTTCAACGTTAACACACACATATGAAGCGTCGTAGAGCGGGTTTTGATACAGTCATCACTAGTAATTAAATGGGAGATTTGCTGAAAAGAATTTGCGGTCGCGACGTCGCGACGCGATAGATTTGATATGATACCCGCATCACCGTAGATTTGATAAAACTCTTACCATACACCGTAGACTTGAATAATCGTCAAACTCTTGAATAATCTACTTACTTTAGGTATATCGATTTCGAGGCTTAAGCGCTTATAATTAATATCTAAGCGGGGTCTGATGAGGGGCTTAAGCGCTGATCTCACGCTTAGATAAGTGGTCAAATATAAGCGCTTATAACAACGCTTATAATAACGCTTATATATGCGCTTATATACGCTCTTATATACGCGCTTATATGTGCGCTTATATAAGCACGAGCGTGAAATAAGCGCTTTATACTCGTGATCCGTCATGTTAACCCCTAATAAGCGGATGGAATCAAACACATTTTGACTCCATTTACACTAGGGTTTGGGTTTGGGTACATATCTATCGGACCGCATAGCGCCTTGAAATGAAAATTCGTGAGCTTATTATCGACTCCGAGGCCGATAATTTGAGATATCAATCGTATTAATCCCTTCACGGATGACGAAGAAATGGGCACTTTAATAACGGTGAAAGTGTGAAACACGCTACTTATTCCGAAAGAAAATTTCAAGGTACGGCTTACGCGGAGGCGATTTGAGACAAAAGTGTCAGAGCTCAAAATCGCGAGATACAGGCGATTAAAGTTTTAGGTTGTGGCTTAGGGCAGAATTGGGGTCGCGACGAATCCACGCGACACAACCATCCTATCGCTATGGCCAAATCCAATATCTCATGATCCCCTATCGCGACAGTGCCCTGAGACGACCCAAACTCGAGCATGGACACATGTTACAGTCCGATCAAAAGAATTGCGACGGCTGAAATTGGTCCAGAAAACAGCAAATATTAAATATGAGCTATCTGAAGCAAAATATTCCTACCGTATCCATCTTCCATCCCTACTATTGGCGAGTAGAGGTCTGAAATATCAGACGTCCGACATGTCTGTCGATGTGGCGCAATAAACTGCCGTTTTTTACTATTAGTCTAATGCTCTATAATTTGATCCATCTTGACCGTAGACAAAAATTATTATAATGTTTGATTCAATCCTGTGTACAGTAATAAAGCGATCGCGGGTGGCGTACGCTGCATTTGGTATGGAATGGCATTTATACAAAGCTTTTGGGTCAAGTAAGATTGCGAGAGTGAGAGACGCTAACCTTCTTAACCTGGACAGCGCCCCGTATGTTACTCTCCAGCGGCTGTTGTTTTTCGGTATACTCGCGTATACCAAACACAGCATAACTTTGCATATGAGTTCTAATACGTGTTAGAAACAACATATTTTTTGCGCGAGCAAGATCCGTGCAGTAATCAGGATGCTGAACGGTTCTTGTGAGGGTAGGGGGGGGTAATGGGCGTGGGTCGAGCCAGCCATCTCGACTCACGCCCAGCAGAGACGCATACAGCACTGCACAACATGTCACATATATCACATACGCATATGCAACATATTTTGAGCAGCTCACAGTGCGCCGTTACCTCTAGCGGAAACGCGGATGGCAACCGCGTCCACATTTCCGCTAGGATTTATTCCATCCGCGCTCTCGCCTGCAAGCGAGTATGCGCATGGGATGAGGGGAGCGTTAGCAAAAATAGTATTCCGTTTGCGTTATCTTTCCGGGATAAATTGCACAGAGTGAACAGTCGGCCACACATTTCGCAGTGGGCTGACGCGTTCATTTGGGTAAAGCGGGCAGAATTTCAGGATTTTGAAACCTCCAAAGATGCGATATACGTTATCATCCTAGGCGAAACGGGTACCAACCCACTCAGTATGAATATGTGATAATATTTAATAGCAATAGGATACTTAGATTAATACATAATCTTAGAGATCTTTACTTCACTGGGCGGGGCACACTGCGGGGGGTACGCGTCAAGGTATCGCCCAGTTCTACTAACCGGTTTGTCGAACAAGGCGTCACGACCCAAATCGCTCTTGACGCCTCCCATTATCCCCCGGTTCTCCCGAATATTCATACACTGTCGTTGTACAGTGTATAATTATGGCTATCACTATATAAAGACAGAATATTATTTCAACCGATCATAGACGAGTATATAAATTGTAAACGGATATAAGTATTTACATATACATTAGTATAGTTTACCGTGTGCTGAATATTTAAATAAAATATTTAAATAAATAAATAAATACTATATGCAAGAATTACGGGGATTGGGGGTGAGAGGGGGAGGGGGCGGGGGCTGATGTGGGTATATACAGACCGTACGGCTAAGGGGAGCTATGGGAAGGAGGGCATGGGAGAGGGGGGAAGGAGGATGGGGGTTGGATGGAGGGGGGTGAGGGAGGCGGAAGGGGGGCTATTTTATTTTATTCCGCCTCCCTCACACCCCTCCATCCAACCCCCCATGTATATACCCACATCAGCCCCCACCCCCTCTCCCTCTCTCACCCCCCCCAACCCCCGTAATTCTTGCATACAGTATTTATTTATTTATTTATTTAAATATTTTATTTAAATATTCAGCACACGGTAAACTATACTAATGTATATGTATATACTTATATCCGTTTACAATTTATATACTCGTCGTTGATCGGTTGAAATAATATTCTGTCGTTATATAGTTATAGCCATAATTATACACTGTACAACGACAGTGTATAAATATTCGGGAGAACCGGGGGATAATGGGAGGCGTCAAGAGCGATTTGGGTCGTGACGCCTGTTCGACAAACCGGTTAGTAGAACTGGGCGATACCTTGACGCGTACCTGCGGGGGGGGGAAGCGTTCCGGCTTACTTAAAATTGCATATTTAACAAATAACAATTAAGCAAGGAGATTGTACAAAACGACAGTCCATTGCAACCAGCAGAGGTCAGACAGACACAGAGGTCATGGTCAGACGCAAGCACGCAACGCGAAAAGCCACCGACATGTGACTGTGAAACGCAAGATTAAACAAAGATATTATACAAAATTTATTGAACGGTTCAGATGGAGTGATTTAAGTCCTAGAATTACGGGGCTGTGGGGCATGCGTGGGGTCTGCCACGTCATAACTTTAGGATGGGACGCAATTTTCGTGACCAAGATCTTCACGGCATCTTTATATTTTTTATTCCCTGCATCGCGGCTAGATTATTGGTTTAAAATTATGCAACAGTTTTTCATTGGATCAGATGAGTGACAAGGCAGTTTTTCTCGACAGAGGTCGCGATAGCCTATGGGGTCACTTCACGCGTACTCGTACTCCAGACCAGTGCAGAGTAAATCTACGGTCGTGACGATTTTACCGATAGACGATTTCGCGATCTCGCAATTCTCTCGCGACTCGCGTTTTCAGTTCGAGGTTTCAAGTTACAATTATTGTTACAGGTTGAGACTTATATAGGCGGTAACGATTAAAACCCCCTCGCTTACAGCACCCCAAAAAAATTCGGGGGAAAAAATCCTTGAACACACGTATTATTTCGACATGTTCGCACCGGAATATCAAAAAAAAAAAAAATCTCACACTTTTGTCTCAAATCGCCTCCGCGTTAGCCATACCTTGATTTTGCTGAAAGTGCTGCCACCAGTCCAATTCATCGTTTCTTGAGGAGATATTAAATGTACATGTATACTATGATGTTATAAGAAAACTATTACACGCAAACGCCACCGCGCATGGTGTAAAGCACTTCGTCTACAATGCATGTTTTTGTGGCTATGGAAGGTGTGGTTTTAGTGTTCACCCGTAGTAACGCGGCAGGGTTTGGGTTTCAACACAGCTTCACCAAAACTGCACCCTGGCGGCACCCACTTCAAAACTGTGACACGTATGATATCAATATAGTATGTGTCCTTTACTTTTACTCAGATCGGAAAGATTTTCCAGAAATGATGTTCACATCTGCTACAAGACTAGAACTCAAGCAGATTTCACATAATCGACGATGCTCCTGGCCATATGCCACCATAATAAACGGTCACAGGGTAAAAGTTTTGAGGTTATGTTGTCTACAAACTAGCTTGAAAAGTTAACCCTCGCCAAACAAGGGACATCACGAGATTTCCTTGGCATTCATGGCATAGCTCAACTGCATATTGATCCGCGCGCATCCTCGTTCAGGGTTCGGTCGGTCGTCGTGCTCACAGCTCCTTATGCCAAGCTACCCAACAAGTTGCACTGCATAAAGAAACTCCACACTCCTGGCACCCTCGATGTATTGGGTGGGTAGTGAGTCTTTTTTTCATGGCACGTTTCTTGCACTGTTCGCAACGAGCCTTGGGCAATTGGTTTGTGGGCGGGTGATTGAAAGCAAGAACGTGTCCGCAACGGCGGGAACGTTTGTTTGCCTTCTGTTCCACGCGACGGATAGTACCTGTCTCGGTTACGATGCTTCGACACAAAGCGCGTAAGTCATCGTAGAAGCTCCGCCCACCATTCTTCCTGTAAGGAAATTACCAGAGCTGGTCCCTTATAAGGGCCGCCCTTATATCGGACCCCTTATATCGAGTTCCGAGATATGTTATAAGGGTGGAAATTAGCCTAAAAAGACCCTTATATATAATACTAGGCGGATCGATCTCAAAAGGAGATCTCCACTAGGCCATCTGACCGTAGGATCATGTGCGCGACAATACTTCGCTTTTTGCATCCCAACATGCCATGCCATAACGCGAGGGTGGCGTCGTGGTAAATGTACGCGACTGCAGTGGTACTGTCATCGTTAGCGTCTGGCGATCGTGAGATCGGAAGTTCGTGTGTGTCGCCCGTTGGGATTCACGCTTTGCTGCTGCTGCTGCGGATTGACTAAGTCTAGGCCCGGTCGATCTTAAATTAAGATCTCCACTAGGCGCATCTGACGGTCGATGGGATTATTTATCTTGCCGACGTGGCGCGCTCGAGAGATCCGAACATGAACATCGAGTCTGCCATTCCATTAATGATTTGACATTTCTCGATCCTCGCGTCTGCTATGCAATGTAAAAGCGAATCTATCTGATTTCCGAACATCGCGTCGGCCATGCGATGTTTAAATCATTTTCGCCATTACACTATCTGACCGTAGGATCATGTGCGCGACAGTGCTTTGCTTTTTGCTTCCCAGCATGCCATGCCATAACGCGTGGGTGGCGTCGCGATAAATGTACGCGACTGCAGTGGCACTGTCATCGTTGGCGTCTGGCGATCGTGAGATGGAACATTCGACTGTATCGCCCGCTGCTGCTTCTGCTGGCGTTGTTGCGGATTGACTAAGTCTAGGCCCGGTCGATCTTAAATTAAGATCTCCACTAGGCGCATCTGACGGTCGATGGGATTATTTATCGTGCCGACGTGGCGCACTCGAGAGATCCGAACATGAACATCGAGTCTGCCATTCCATTAATGATTTGACATTTCTCGATCCTCGCGTCTGCTATGCAATGTGAAAGCGAATCTATCTGATTTCCGAACATCGCGTCGGCCATGCGATGTTTAAATCATTTTCGCCATTACACTATCTGACCGTAGGATCATGTGCGCGACAGTGTTTTGCTTTTTGCTTCCCAGCATGCCATGCCATAACGCGTGGGTGGCGTCGCGATAAATGTACGCGACTGCAATGGCACTGTCATCGTTGGCGTCTGGCGATCGTGAGATTGAACATTCGACTGTATCGCCCGTTGGGATTCGAGCGTTGCTGTTGTTGCTGCTGCTACTGCTGCTGATTGAATAAGTAAGTAAGTAAGTAAGTAAGTAAGGTAATTTACTTGATGCCAAGACGATAAAGGTCAGAGGTCTAGGCGTTGTCGATCACAAATATGCGATTTCCACTAGGCGTCGATCTTTTTGGACAGCACGATTAATTACCATGCGATGTTAACATGGATATCGCCATTACATCATATGACCGCAGGATCATGTGCGCGACAGTGCTTTGTTTTTTGCTTCCCAGCATGCCATGCCATAACGCGTGGGTGGCGTCGCGATAAATGTACGCGACTGCAGTGACACTGTCATCGTTGGCGTCTGGCGATCGTGAGATCGAAAATTCGATTGCGTCGCCCGTTGAGATTCGAGCTTTGCTGCTGCTGCTGTTGTTGCTGCTGTTGCTGCTGCTGCTGCTGATTGACTAAGGTAAGGTAAAGTAATTTACTTGATGCCAAGACGATAAAGGTCAGAGGTATTTACTTCATGCCAAGACGATAAAGGTCAGAGGTAGTAAGTAAGTAAGGCAATTTACTTCATCCCAAGACGATAAAGGTCAGAGGTATTTACTTGATGCCAAGACGATAAAGGTCAGAGGTAGTGAGGTAATTTAGTCCGGTTCCAAATCATAAGGAGCAGAGGTTAGGCCCTTATATCGTTATATCGACGATATAAGGGCTCATATCGTCGATATAAGGGTTTGCTGACATCTGTATAGGCAGCCCTGACCGGGAGTCCCGGTGCAGGCCCCTATGACAGATTCCTAGGTAGCCAACACTGGACCGTGACTGATCCGTAAGCCTGTGCTGTGACACACCGAGTGTCACAGGTAGCTAGACTCGAGACCGTTCCGACTCCGTGACCGTTCCGGGTATATCTAGCTTACTTAAAGAGTCAACCAGGTCAAGAAAAACAGACTTCGGCTGCACCCAAACTCCTAACTTAGACCCCCCAGCCGGTACCTGCAGAGAGCCCAGGCCAAGAGAAACCCGCTTATTTTGCCAGCTAGCTTTTGTCATCCATAAGAGTGAAAAATCAGTTTTCTCGTATTGGATTCGCAGCACATCCTCACTTCGAAAAAACCGCCCATTACCGTGATGGACGACGCGACACGTTCACAATTGCGGTAACTTATTAGTGATGTTAGGGAAGGTCTACTCGCACAAGATGACTTTTCTAGCATCAAAGCCGTACTTATTTTGCTATATTTTAAGAAAATGTCCTGGGGTCTAGCCAGCCTCCATATTTCTTATTTTTGCCAATCTCTTAACTTTTAAAACCATCCAGCTTTTCTCCTAAACTTGTGCCCCCCCCCCAAAAAAAAGTTGGATGTTTTCTTAACGTAGTTTTCTCTTATTGGTGCACTCTTACTGTAGGGTTTATTTCTTATGGGAGTTTTATCTATATTGGTTCACTGACTGTCTGTTATCTTGAACCGGGATATTCCAGTAGGTCGTGGACCCATTCCACGCTATATTCCACAGCTGGTTTGGCCATGATTGGCTAAAGCAGCCGCTTGGAGAGGTGGTGCGCGACGGCGCGTTTGGGGACTCACAGGAATTTTGAGATGAGCTGTTCGCGGTGAGCGTCTTTGAGCCGCAGCTATGATGGGGATTCGACCTGGACCGGGCCTAGTCGACGCAATGTTCATTTACGGTATTACGCTTGCCCTGATTCCGCTTGCTACCGATTTTTGGGCTGGTGGCTCGAGCACCTTCGACCTCGACGACGTCTTCCAGTGCCCTTCGCTCGCATGGCTCTTCCGCTCCTTCCGTAACTGTGGCGTCGCATCTTCCCCACGACATTACCCGAACGCGCCCCGGCGTACCACCTCCCATCAGCCTTTCGGAATTATGGGTGTTACCACCAGAGCAAAGAAGTCCCTCACGAGGGACAGCGACATTGATGCCTCGCTGAGGCTTATCGACGGGGTTCGGAACAGCCCGACGGTGCGGACACCGGCTGTTCCGACCCCCAACCCTGCTTCGAACGAGGACGCCGACGTGGCCATCAGGCGTTACTTGCAGGAGCAGGCGAAGCTGACCGACGAGATCTACAAGGCGCGTCTTCATCGTGCCTGGGCCAAGAGCGTCCGCGAGGATGTTCTTGGTGACAAGAAATACCATATCCGCGGTACGGACGACGCTGGCCTTCTGTCCGACCTGGTGGTGCAGCTACGTACGGAGTTCGAGTCAGCTGTGCTGGAGATGAAGTCCTTTGATCTCGACGACCCCCTTACCCCGGTTGTGAGCCGGGTGAATGGCCTTCTGTGCGACGTGCTGGCTCTCGTGGTGGAGAAGCACGGCAACGCGTATGACTGGCTTACCGGTACGGATGCTTCGTCTGACCGAGATGGCCGGCGAGCTTTGGTCGACATCATCAAGGGCTGCGTACCGGTGGCGCTACGGGAGTCGCAGCAGGAGGAGGATGCGGCCTTGCGTTACCCCGCAAACGTAGACCCGCAGCCGATCTTGGCGCGGGAGCAACGTTTGGTGCGGGACAACAGGGCCTCCGACTGGACACCTACGGAGGCTACACGTAAGCTGAGCCTGTACACCAGGCTTGACCCGGCGTTCTACGCTGCGGTTAAGGTGCGCTACCCCATGGCTGCTGACTTGGCTCATGTCCCGTTGGCCTCGCTCCGCTCCATGGTGGTAGAAATCTACCAGACTGACACGGGGAAGGCGGCTTCTGGCGCGGACGGCATCTCCGCGCACCTCTCCAGCAGCGAGTACGACGCCCTCCTCGTGAAGATCACGGAGCTCAAGGAATTGGTGCAGCGGCAGCACGGGGAGGGCGCTCCGGTGGTGCGGCAACAGCGGGTGCAGCAGCGGCAGCAGCAGCAGCAGCGTGCGCAGCATCCGAAGGGGTTCCGTATGGGGCAGCACAAGGCGCCGCCCGTGGGATTCGACCGGGACGACCAGCGAGCGAAGCCGTTCTGCGGCAGGTGCAAGAAGGCGGGCAAAGGTGAGAGCTACCACTTCTACCGCGACTGCCCGTTGGGCGGGCGCCAACACCCGCCCACCTCCGCCGCGGCATTCTGCATTCCTATCGACGAGGAGGACGCGGAGGGGGTGCATGCGCTTGCCATGTGTGCACTCTTCCAGCAGGCAGCGGACGATGGCGCGGAGTCCTTTGCTCGTGCGGCCGCCGCGTACGGGCCGCCTGCGGTGCTTTGTGCGGGAGCGGTGGGCGGCATCGACGTGTCCGCTTACGGCTTCTCGGTGGAGCAGCAGTCGGTTCCTGACGAGCCCGTGGGAGACGACATTCTCCGACGGCTCGACGACCTTGCCGCGGAGGTTCACTCCGCGGCCAATCACCAGGTGCACTTCACACACGCATCTTTCCCGCCTCCTGACGGCATCGAGCAGCAGGCTTCGGCTCTGGTGTGCGGACCCGCCGCAGCGGGGGCCACACCGGAGGATCAGGTTCCGGCAGGTGGTGCGGCGGCATCGGCATCCGCCGTGCCGGCCCCTGCTATGCCTGTCAGGCAGGGAAAGGATGTGAAACCCGCGCCACTTCAATCGGCGCGGGTGACCACCACAGCGGACGCGGACGGCGAGTTCGCTGGGTTCGCTCAGGCCGTGAACCACGCCGCCATCGGGCAGGTTGATCTCACGGGTTACGACACGGACGACTACGAGGACCTCGCCGACGGCAGCTTCATCGTGAAGCCGCGGGCTCCGGCCATTTCGGCAAATCGTGCGTCGGAGTCCGCGACCCACGTGCCACAGTCTGGTGGTGCATCCCGCACCTACGGTTGTGGCAAGCCGCCATGGGGCTTCCCCGCACACGCGGGCCCATGGGGGTTTCATTACCTTCTCTCCTTTGCTTGTCCTTTTCATCTCGATCATGGGTGTGGGAGCTGCCGCCTACACGGCGGCCAATGACATCGACTCTGTGCAGGTATCGGATCGGGCTGCACCGCAGCCTGCTGTGCTGTGCAGAGGGGATTTATGCAGCTACCCTGGTATTTCCGAGCTGGACCCCGTCACTCTGGATGCGGTACTGCACTCACTGGGTGCTGCGACGGTGGTTCACCGGCCGCCTGACCCACTGGAGTGCAGTGCTACAGGCTGCTACCGTGGACATTGTGGTGACGGTGCCCCTCTGGACGTTGACCCCGAGTAGCTTTACTTCTGGCTCTGGCAGTGTACCACTTTCTGGTGGATGGTGTACTGAGATGTGCTTTTGACCTCAACATGGTCTTCAATTTGGTTAATGCTTTGCTTTGACATCTACAATCTTCAATCTGGTTTGCTTACACAGTGCCTTTCAGTTGTTTAGCGGGAGTACTTGCCCGTAGGTTTCTGCCTAGCAGCGGAAAGTGCAAATTGCCGAGCGAGCCGCTCGGGATTTCCACCCAAAATTTTGAAATTAGGGAATATTCCTTCGTGAAAAACGCACGATTCCTTAACAGAGAATTTCAATTTAACATGCTACAAGGAATATTCTTTTATCAAATCACGTCCAATATATAGGGCATGCTTTTGAAGCCAAGGTCACCAGAAGATCATATTATCAACCATATAGAATATATATCATAATCAAATCATAATAAGACTAATACTATAATTTACAAAACTGAAAATAGAGCGAGGCCTGATATGACTATGTATTCATTCAAAAAAAGAAAATTTACTCTCATCCTTCATAATGCGGTCAATCACCTCGGATACTACATGTAATTTGGCGCGAGAATCTGTTGCTGTGAAGTGCCACTTCCCCCCCTTGAAATGATAATTCAGTGCTTCTGTTAAGAACGATCGAGCGCGATGCGCAGAAGGGGCATTCCAATGAATAAAACTCTCCATCACCAGCGCTTCCTGAGAAAGGTGTCTTTGGCCAGCTGCGTGCTTGTCCACACACGATCCCATGCTTTCCACCACAGCCTCATTTTGTGTTTTTAGAGCACAATGTTGAAACACGAAGACTCAGTCGTGCACATCAGTAAATAACTCTGGATCGGTCAGTAAGACCGTACCTCCATCACAACTGTGTCTGATGCCAAAAACCATTGTGCATATTTTGCCTTTTCGTGATAGGCAGTGACTAGGCGCTGCTTCACGATTTCATGCTGCCGCCAGAGTTCATCAAATGATGCAAGAGATACGTTCCCAGAGTCCTTTGCCCACAAATATACATTTTTGAGGCACCCAGCCTCGTCTCGTAGTAACTTGCATGGCAGTTGGAATAAGAACCTCAAATCAAATCAGCCTGCCATGGTTGCGCACCACGCATGTACACCATTCTGCAGAAAACGGGCAGTGAAGTGCTCCAGGATAAGATCGCACCATTTCGCTAAGCGCGTCGTACAAATTGCTTGAAAAGCTTTCCTGAAATTGCCACAGTGACTTGGTGTTATCTTCAAAGACACACCTTGGGAAGTACCCTGGCATGTAGCACGGCTAGGTGGGCCCGGATTGCATCATCGATGAAAATGACATTTAGAAGTCGCAAGAAGTTTCAAGAAGTACTTAGTGGTGAAAATAAATCATCTAGAGGCAATATTTTACATTTTTGATAATTGTAGTGGCCACAGGGCTGCTTACAGGTCGCGGATGGGCTGCCGTACATACATTGCATATCTTGCGGGCGCGTGAGATATGCAAATGATACGGGGAAGTTATTAGACGTGGTGAGAAGTATTTAGAGGTCATCCGTAGGCAATGAGAAGCGAAATTTCACATCGGGACATATTCACGGGATGCTGGGGAGCTAATTTCGTCTGTAAAATGGCTGCAAAGCAGAAATTGCATGTCTTGCGGGCGCGTGAGATATGCAAATGATACGGGGAAGTTATTACACGTTGTGAGAAGTATTTAGAGATCATACCTAGGCAATGAGAAGCGAAATTTCACATTGGGTCATTTTCACGGGGTGCTGGGGAGCTAATTTCGTCTGTAATCTGCGACTTGTATAGCAGCCGTGTGGCCACAGTAATTATCGAAAATGTAAAATATTGCCTTCGGGTGATTTCTTATAACTTCTAACATGTTCTTGAAACTTCTTGCGACTTCTTAATGCCATTTTCATTGATTATGCAATTTATAGTGCAAGCCCGTCCACCTAGCCGTGCTACATGCCCCCTGCGTCTCTATCTCTGCTTGGTGTGCACACAGCATAGGAAAGTCCTCTTCGCTCAGTGGCACACGTGTACTGTGTCTAGTTGTGACGTGTAAGTTTTTTTCATGATATCTTTCCGAATATGTTTCGGGCAGTGTTTGCACCGCAATTTCTGTTTGCTTGCGTAAGCACTCATATTTCTAAAGCCACTTCCACGCGGCGTTATCTTGTGCACTCAGACTCACCGCCCGCTCTGAAGCAGGTTTGTGGAAATCGCCGAAGTTAGTTTGCAAACTGCGTGGATTCGGCGATTCAGATTTTGGAGAGTTCAGAGTATTTTTTCCATTTCGATCGGCGAGATTGTGTCACTCGTAGGTGTCACGCGATGGATTTCCACAGAAAAGCTGGCCCGAGCCTTTGTCAAGGACCAGATTTAGCCTTAATTTCCACGAATTTGAGGCCCTGCGGGCCCTGAAAATTTCCCACGAGGCCTACGACCCCCCTCTTAACACTGGGGCCTGCGGCCCCCAGAGCGCCCCAGAAAATTTCCACACCCCCACCCCAGATTTCCACAAATTCCGGAGCGAGCTTTGCTCGCTCCTACAAGCATTTTTCGCTGCTAGGGGTTTCTGCACTTGTGCTAGCTAGAGGGTTCAAATTTGTGTATCAGAATAGCACAGTTGGATTAGCAGTTAGGTTTGTCACCCTAGCTCCTACCCTAACTTATCATATCTCTGACTTACCTGTCAGTCACCACCCACAGTGCTGGGGTGCTGTGCTGAAATCTGTATAGGCAGCCCTGACCGGGAGTCCCGGTGCAGGCCCCTATGACAGATTCCTAGGTAGCCAACACTGGACCGTGACTGATCCGTTAGCCTGTGCTGTGACACACCGAGTGTCACAGGTAGCTAGACTCGAGACCGTTCCGACTCCGTGACCGTTCCGGGTATATCTAGCTTAGGGTTTATTTCTTATGGGAGTTTTATCTATATTGGTTCACTGACTGTCTGTTATCTTGATTGAACCGGGATATTCCAGTAGGGTTTATATCAGGGTTCGGCGTTCGTTTATATTAATAAGCGATGCTTATTAATTGCTTAATACGATTCTTTAATTAACGCGTTTATTACGCGCTTACTATTTCGATTCCTAATAAACGAAATTTGCCCCAAAATCGTAATAAACGAACTAATAAACGGTACGCGCTTAGTAAGCGTACTGTACCCTGTACTTAGGGTTTTCATCGATCCTGCTGTTGACTTTCCGGGCGGCTGCTAAGATACCCACAAACACACTCAGAATGTCCACTGGCGATATATCCAACGTTGAAGTCGCGAATTCTACCGCCATAGTTGTCGCATCCGCTCCACAAATTGAGATTCGTGTGCCAAGTGAGGCACCACAAGACGACGAGGAGGCACAAGGGTCGGAAGGCGAAGATCCGGAAGTGAGCCATGAGCCGATAGGTGACGAGTACCTTGGCACCAACACTCCTGGCAAGCGCAAGTCTGCATCTTCTGTTTGGCAATACAGTATCTGGCTATCGGTATAGTATGCAGGGTGCAGTAATTTGGCACCTGCATAACTTGTTAAGTTTGCCTCCAGAAACATGGGTAACAGCCGGCTGAATATGGCAGCCCGCTGAAGATATACATCCTTTTGAATAAGACAATAAGTGAACGCATCATCAATACTAGAGCCTGTCGAATGAAACATCCTGCTGCATAAGTGAATGATCACGGCCTGCATAATATATCAACGTGTTGAATACAATAGCCAGTTGAGTATTGTTCCGATACCACAGTATTTTGCTGAATAACACAATAACTTGTTAAGTTTGCCTCCAGAAACATGGGTAACAGCCGGCGTAAATAATAGGGTTTCTTGACCTTGAATAACTTTTGAAACACTTGGCCGTTTTCGTTGAAAAAAAAACCCACCAATAGGTCTTTCATAGACGAACACAACGATATATTGTTTGTTGTGATAGGATAAGTAAAACCCAAAATCCGGTACCCATTTCTTGTGGCTATATACTAACCGTGCATAATAGGGTTTCTTGACCGTGAATAACTTTCGAGTCACATGGTCTTTCCGGCTGAAACTTGGCATACATATAGGTCTTTCATAGACGAACACGACGATATATTGTTTGTTGTGATAGGATAAGTAAACCCCAAAATCCGATACCCACTTCTTGTGGCTATATACTAACCGTAAATAATAGGGTTTCTTGACCGTGAATAACTTTCGATTCACGTGGTCTTTCCGGCTGCGGCAACTTGGCATACATATAACATATAGGTGATTCCGCATTCGCGACACCTCATCTCACCTGCGTGGGCTCCGCAAGCTCCGCACACTCCGTATTTAAGCCCCCTCCCCCCTCCCTGAAGCGGTCTTTGCGTGCACATGATTCATACTTGAAAAACGGGTGGAAAATCAAAATTTATTCCCGCTTATTAAGCATTTTCGTTAATTCGCTTACTAACCGTTTATTACAAAACCCAAAAGGGGGGGGTTGCTTAGTAAGCACCCGCTTACTAAACGTTCGTTTATTAGTCGTTTATTACGGCGAATTAAACGAACGCCGAACCCTGGTTTATATCGTGAAATGCCGCGATCCTAACTAATCTGCGCAAGCCAGAATCGAGAATCAGAATGGAGGAGAATCTCCCAATAGTCTACGCCATTTGTCGCAGTGCCATGCGATGAGGATCTTATCGAGCGTGAGGTTGTGGACCGAGAGATAGACGAGTTCTTCATCGCAGATGATTGACACGATTATGACGCGAAAATGAGTTCCCGTGTGTCGTGGTCGTGGTCGTCACACGTTTGTTTCAGTACGTGGTCGCCAGGTTTTTATGTGACATGAGACGCAGTCCGCAAAGCTCCGAGAATGAAAGTTGGTGACACTGTCATGAACGTCGCCTGTATGGCCGAGCTCCGCAGGGGATTCGGTCGCTTACTTCACATTGGGGGTATGGGGGGCTGGCCCCGCAGCAGGGGATTAGGCCGCTTACTTTGATGAAAGGAGTGATATATATATTTATCGGATTTTTGGTTTTTTAGAGCCACCATCGGCTGACACGTCGGATGCTATAATAGTGCTATCGGCTGATGTGGCAGCTGATAACAGAATATTCTAAACTGATAACAGAATATTCTAAACTGATAACAGAATATTCTAAACCGATAACAGAATATTCACGGGTGATAACAGAATATTTTACTTACGTGGCAACCGATAACAGAATATTCTATGAAGACAGGAATTCAACAGGGTATCCTATTTGGTTTCAAATTGGGCATTTGGATCAGAAATCTAACGTAGGTCACCACCGAGAATCTGCCTAGAGCAGATTTTGTCCAGCAGATTTTGCCCAAATCCAGCAGATTTTGCCCAAACCACAGCAACAACCTTCATGCCGAAAACCTGCATGCCGCACACTGACAATCAGTTGCTGCGCACGTGGATCCCCAGCTGCAGAGCCTATGCCTGTTGGATGTGGATGTTGCTACGCGAAGGATGTTGCTGTGCAAAGAATGTTGTCGGGCAATGGATGTTGCGCACAAACCGGATATCGCAGTGCAATGTTCCTACGCATGAATGTGCCTGCGGACAATGCGACACATATGCCAACACCGATGCATGCCGCGCACATAATGAGGGGAGAATGGTGAAAATATTGCACACAGTTGGAAAAAGCCAAACAAAAGCAAAATGTGTTGTGACCATCAGTAGGGAGAAAAGCGCACCTGCTTACAAGATCACCAGAAGCCACTAGCCGTGTTGTCATACTCTCTCAAGAAGGCATCATCGTACAGGAACGGGTCGTCATAAGGCATGCATGTGGGTGCGATACGGTTGTCGGTGTTGTCGCCGACGTGAATGTGGAAGTGGCAGCCACTGAAATTGCCAGAGGCTGGGACCGCACGTTCAAGCGCGGGTGGGGGTTGTGGGTTCGCGGGGGGAAAGTTTTGATGGAAGGGGTAGTGTGGGCTTGTCGTATCCACAAATGCGGGGAGGTTATCAGGAGCAACGTTGGGATGAGGAGGGAGGTGGGGAGGGAGTTGGGGAGGAGGCTGGTGGGAATAATGCACTGGCGGTGCCGGCAGTGGCGGTACGGGTGGTTGCTGCATCTGGAGAAGGGGCGTTGGGTTGCCATTGTCCTTGGCGTTGAGGGCACGCACCACATCGACATGTTGCACTTGATGTCCGGCCGTACGAAGGTGCAACGTGTGGGAGATGGCCGCTTGCTGCGCGACGTTCTCCTTGTTGTAGCCTCTGGCGGACTTTTCGCTGCGATGGCGGGATTTCGCCATGACCTACACGCAACCAACAAGGACAAATGATATTATTCCGGAGCGTTCGGGTATGAGTAAGGGAAAGGAAAGCAAAGATAGGAGGGTTGTGTGCAAGTGTTATGGGTGCATCCTACCTGTTGGTCATGCATGCCCGCAGCATACCCGTCGGATATACCTTTCGCTCGCATGTCGTGGTTGGTATGCTCCCTAGAGCAACCAACAGTGCGGGTGATGGTCTTGATAAACGCTCCCGCGATTTTAACCTGAATGGGACGGTCAACAAAGTCGCAAGGATTGCCATAGTTGTCGTAGTCGAGGGCGAGGAAATACGCTGAGTTGGTGTAGCCGAAGAATTTGCGAAACGCGATCTCGTCCTTGTATTGTTGCACCATGCAAAACCGAGGCATGACGACATTGGGAAAGATGTCTTGGTACTCGAATTCCAGTCTGAAGTCGGTGGAGTCACCCTTCTTGGTCTTCTGTTGTAAGAACTCGTTGGCATTGAACCGAAGGCGTTCACCAGGGCTCTCAGCAGAAGTGTACGGTAAACCTAAACGCACATAAAAGAAAAAAAAACGATATCTTTGGTTGCTTAGAAAGATTTGAAATAGGAAGTGAAGCAAATGACATATTAGAAGCAAAGAGGGAAAGGCAAGGCAAGAAACAGGTACAAAACACAGAACTGGAACTGGACTGGAACTGGAACTGGAAAACACATACCTTCATCCAACAGAGCGAAATATGGGAGCTCGAGGGCAAACAGCTCTTCACCTCCACGAATCCAAGTCTCGTTCATAAGGGAAAAAGCCCGGCGGTGCAGAATTGACCACGGTTCGTTTCCAGCAAGAAAGTCGCTATGCAGAATGAGCTGCATATCGGCCTGCGAAGGGGGCTCATGGTGCCTCACTGTCCCATCAAGTTTGGGCATGAGCGTGTCCATAGCCCCCTTGGCGAATTGCCACTCCGAGTCAACGAAGAAGTTCATTTCAGCTCGTGGATCCTGTACGTCCGTAACGAACGAGGGCGCATGTGTAAACACATCAGAGCACAGTCGTGTGAAACACAATATCAAACAGAAAAATATGCGGGAAAGGTTTTCGCCATGCAAATTTACCTTGCTCAACGTCTGATCGAGGGCCTTGAAGTGGATATTCCACTCTCGATTCAAGCCACAGAAATAGTGATGTTTTTAACAAGAATTTTTCATTCTCACCCATTGGGTTTTTTTTTTAATTATTTTTTTGGGAAAAGGCGCAACGGGAATCGAACCCTAGTCTCTCGGATTCATGACGAGTATGTTACCACTACACTATTGCGCCATATTTGATGTTAATTATCCCCCCCACCCCATTTATATACATTATTTTTACAAGCGATCTATAAATTTAATTATAGACGATCCGGTACCTCTTTCGAGCCCGCTGGATCTGTAGTCGACGTCGAGGGCTATCGTACGAAACACGTCCCAGTGACTGCCTGACGCGCGACGATACCAGTGGTATCACCCCTCCAAAAACCGATAACTATCTCATATAAGGTATATATATCGCTGAAACGCATGAAAAACGCAGGTGGTGATCCGGTCGGTCTAAAACTGCATAAGATAAAATACTTTGGTGTTTTATCGAGAGCGATCACGGGGAACCCAATCTTGAGCCGTCGCAAAAAGTTCGAGTGTCGCAAAGTGGTCACATGCATAATGCAACATTTGCAACTTTTTGGAGTTGTGTGACCTTTTAAGGTCAATTGTAAGACTCGGAGAGAAAACTTTTTTTCAAAAAAAATATTTTCCGGCTCGCCGGCGGCCAAAATCGATGGTTTTTGGCCTGAAAAGGCCACTTTGAGTGCGCGGGTGCTAGAGGATTTCCCGTCGGTGTCCGAATCGCGTGTTTGAAGTTCGTGGGACCTTCCAAGGACCATCACGGGTCACTTAGTGGAAGAAATGATGAGAAATTTTTGTTTGGGGTGCTCGCCGGGGGCCAAAATGGCCGTTTCTGGGGCCTGAGCAGGCCATTTTGCGTGCGCGGGGCTATAGGATTTCAGTTAGGTATCCGAATCGCGCGTTTGAACTTTGTGGGACCTTTCAAGGACCATCACGAACTACTTAGTGGAAGAAATGATGAGAAATTTTAATTTGGGTGCTCGCCGGGGGCCAAAATGGCCGTTTCTGGGGCCTGAGCGGGCCATTTTGCGTGCGCGGGGCTATAGGATTTCAGTTAGGTATCCGAATCGCGCGTTTGAAGTTCGTGGGACCTTTCAAGGACCATCACGAACTACTTAGTGGAAGAAATGATGAGAAATTTTAATTTGGGTGCTTGCCGGGGGCCAAAATGGCCGTTTCTGGGGCCTGAGCAGGCCATTTTGCGTGCGCGGGGCTATAGGATTTCAGTTAGGTATCCGAATCGCGCGTTTGAAGTTCGTGGGACCTTTCAAGGACCATCACGAACTACTTAGTGGAAGAAATGATGAGAAATTTTAATTTGGGTGCTCGCCGGGGGCCAAAATGGCCGTTTCTGGGGCCTGAGCGGGCCATTTTGCGTGCGCGGGGCTATAGGATTTCAGTTAGGTATCCGAATCGCGCGTTTGAAGTTCGTGGGACCTTTCAAGGACCATCACGAACTACTTAGTGGAAGAAATGATGAGAATTTTTAATTTGGGTGCTCGCCGGGGGCCAAAATGGCTATAGGATTTCAGTTAGGTATCCGAATCG
>LGRX02034459.1:29339-42898 GCA_001247695.2 Cymbomonas tetramitiformis | reverse complement strand
ACTCCAGCCTGCGACTCATCCGCGGATGAGTCGCTCTACAGCACGGCGACTCCAGCGGCGACCGATCCGCGGACGAGTCGCCCTTCAGCGCGGCGACTCCAGCGGGCGACTCATCCGTGTATGAGTCACCCTTCAGCACGGCGACTCCAGCGGGCGACTCATCCGCGGATTAGTCGCCCTTCAGCGCGGCGACTCCAGCGGACGACTCATATCCGCGGATGAGTCGCCCTTCAGCGCAGCGACTCCAGCGGGCGACTCATCCGCGGATGAGTCGCCCTTCAGCACGGCGACTCCAGCGGGCGACTCATTCGCGGATAAGTCGCCCTTCAGCAAGGCGACTCCAGCGGGCGACTCATTCGCGGATGAGTCGCCTTCAGCACAGCGACTCCAGCGGGCGACTCATCCGCGGATGAGTCGCCCTTCAGCACGGCGACTCCAGCGGGCGACTCATCCGCGGATGAGTCGCCTTCAGCGCGGCGACTCCAGCGGGCGACTCATCCGCACGCCCTTCAGCTTGGCGACTTTAGAAAAAAACTAATTTGCATGCATTTCGGTTGCAGGACTTACTGTTACCCTCTTCGTTGAATGACGTGTTCAATTTCTCATGTCGCTGTAAGAGGTTATGTTCGTCGAATATTTCTAAACAAGACGTTAAGGATCTTCGCTCTGAATTCTGGACCTTGAACGTGGCATCTCCTAAAGAGAAAAGTCTTCAAGGAATGCAGAGACAATGGATCATATCTACCCTTAAAAAGTCGTCCGACTTTTCAGATCAAGATGCACCAGTTCTCAAATTTGCCATTGGCTCTCAGCGTGTGTGTCGCAAGTTTTATGAGAAATGTTTGCCGATATCTCATGGACGGTTGACGAAGCTAATAAAGGATTTATTTGCCGGAAGAAAACATAACAGGTAAACCAATTTACAGTTTTCCTGTAGGCTCCCATTCTTTGCATCAGATTCATGATAATAATATACATTTTTTCCCTTTTCAGGCTGCACGGAAACAGCAAACAAGTGCAAGTACAGGGCTTGTCATATATTCCAAAAAACTCTCTAAAGGTTTCAGCAGCGAAAACCTTTCTGCAGAAGATTGCCAAAGAGCAAGGTCAACATCAACCGGACAAGAAAGAAACACATCTGCCTCAAGGAATGACAAAGCTTGACGTCTACGAAAAGTTTATCGAAGAGCTTCCAGCCTTTGGTTCTGAGAGATTCAAGGTCAGTGAGCCATATTGGTATACGATCTGGAGAAAACACTTCAAGTGGCTTAAGTGTCCGAAGATTTGCAAGTTCTCGGAGTGCAAGATCTGCTCGACCGCAAAGCTTCACAAGCAAGTCGCCCCGGCCGAAATGAGAGGTATGTTAGAAAGAAAACCCACTCTTGTTCATGAGAGGTATGTTCAGAAAGAAAACACTGCTTGTTCATACACGTGACCACTTACCTGAATGTGTTTGCGTTGCAGTACGAATCGAAAATCTTTTGCAAGCTCATCGACTGGATGCAAGGGCTGAACGGGAGAAGTACTACAAACACATTCAGAAATCCAGCGCAGCAAAAGGCAACGCGAAGTGGTGGAAATATACTACCATGATCATCGATGGCATGACACAACGTACCACACAATTGCCTCACTTTCGTCGAATGCCCTCTTGGGTCAAAGACAATAAGGCATTGATAGATACCCACTGCATGGGGATACTCATCGAAGGCATCGGTCGTTTTATGGAATTCAATTTCAGTCATAACTACTCTGACAACTCGAACTATCTTGCGAACGTCATACAGCGGGCAGTAGCACGAGTTCATGAGCATCGACGATCGGGTGGGCATCCGTTACCGGAAGTATTGTATCTACAATTGGACAATGTAAGCAGCAATAAGAGCCACTTCTTAATTGCTTATTGTGCCATGCTGGTCAAACGTGGGGTATTCCGCAAGGTGAAGATCAACTATCTGATCGTGGGACATACACACGAAAATATCGATCAGATGTTTTCAAGGTTTTCTGTGGCTTTGAGGAGGCTGAACGTTTGGGACATCGAGCATTTGATGGAGGTGGCTAGGAACTGCTTTAAGGATGGAGTAGTTCCGGAATGTCAACTGATCGATGAGGTGCACGATGTCAAGGACTGGATGCATGGATGCTATAACGAAGTGCGCGATGTCAGCTTCCAACATGCTTTCAAGATTTTTTCTGGCCCCACAGGCGACGTGTTAGTGCAGGCGAAACGTTATTCATTCGATCCAGTCTGGCTTCCAAAGGAAGGTGGGGTGAAGGTATTTAAGAGCAGCCTGCCCGAGGGCTCACCATGCTTTGTCGAGCCTAAATCCATTAACGAATTGAGCGCACGGAAACAAGCGAAGCAGCTTGCGACTTCCAGGAAGTCTACGAGCAATCCATTGAAAGAGATCGAGGATCTTGTCGTTCAATGCAAGAGGAATCTTTGCTTATGCATTCGAGGTAAGCACTGCACTGCTAGCGATTACGATTTGATTTGTCATATTTCAAATGTAAGTGGCCTTCTTAGTTTCTCGGGTTATGTTTTGCAGATGTCGCAACCACCGAGGAGGCGGAGCGGCTTCAATTTCTAGCCAAGCGCGCAAATACTTTTCTTGAAGGGTATGTTCAAATGCAACGTGACATTGCGGCAGGAACGTTCGAACTGAAAGAGAAGACATTGTGGGTGCTGCACGAGGCTCCCTTTGAGGTTACTGGACCCATGATGCCTGTTCCTTCGGGTGCTTTGAGCGCGAACGGGCGAGATGCGGAAGTACTGATTGTCGATGAGCCAATGGCTGATACGAATGATATTGAACGTGGATACACGGATGCACAACTGGCTGATTACGTGCAGGGCCTTCGGGACTCCGTAGCGGTTCACGTGCGCCCAGTACCTCGTCCTATCTACATCGGGGCACAAAAAAATACCATTAGAAGACGAGCTCGAGATCATCTTGCGCAATACATTCTGGGAGAAACTGACGACCCGGACTACGATGTGAGCTACAGCAAGATGAAGAAAGGTAGCATGGCTGTGTTGATTGCTCCCGAATCCGAGAAGACTGCCCGGACGGAATACCCGTTTCGTATCGCTCTGGGAAGGAGCCGAGGATGGTCGAGATATCTGTACCTTTGTGAGGTACAAGAGCAGCTGCTAAATGAGAAAGGTGAGAAATGTTTGTTGATGTGATTGCGCGCGCAACCTGCTTTTAACATCACAACGTTTTATGTCAATCTAATATCTCTTTTATCTTCTTTCTGGTGCAGGAGAAAAATGTTTGCGGTGGTTGACTTGTGGTACATTTAAGCTCACGAGCGCCTCCCAAAAGGAGGCCCAGAATGCAGACTCCCGGCTTTCGAAGGAGAAGGCATCGAAACCTGAAAGTTTCCGGCTGCATCAACGTACCAAGCAGGTGGCGCCGTATACACCAAGCGAAGTATTAGTAGCATGGGACTGGGACACGGAAGAGGAGCGCCGAAAGATCAATGCAAGCACACAGCGATGGATCCCGGGTGAGCAATATGACTTGTTGGTCAAACGAGTCATCGCCAGCGACATGTCAAAGAGCTTTGAGCCGCCCGAGCATAGAACACCCAAACTCTTACTGCGCGACGCAATCATGCCATTAGAGGATAAAGAGGATAAAGAGGATAAAGAGGATAAAGAGAACGCGGAGGCTGAAGAGGGTGAGAGTTCGGACGAGGAAGCCTCTTTGTCGTCCTTGTCCGATGATGACGACCAGATGTGTGAATAACTCGATCAGTCCGATGAACTTGTATATAGAAGTTGTAAAACAATAGTATATATTGTGAATATCTAATGTTGAACTATCGTGGTATTACCACGTTTGATTTCCTTGCACTCATTTTACCTAGTTCATTTTCCTTGCACTCAGATTGTTCGGACGCCCAAGGAATCCTTGGGAACGCGTATCACATGGATGGAACAAACACCACATGTCTGCATGGTCATATAAAACTTGCTTTCACGGCATCCCTGTTCATTTTTTGCTTACGCTCACCATCCACCCACCTCCTACCAACATTCCAAGAACATGGACGCTCAGCGAATCAACCTGACGGTCGATCCGAAACATGTTTTGTTTTTTATTGTTCTGCCCTTCATCCGTGCGAGGTACGATAGGAGAAGGCAAGCGCAAAGGGATTCAGTTGCTAGAATGAGAAACGGCGAATGCCCAGAGTGTATGAGGAAGTATTTTGACCTTTGGGAGGACAAGAATCGATGGAACGATTTATGGCATAAACATTTTCATGAGAGGCACGACCCCGTGTGGCGTCGAGCCTTGGAGTTAGAACCAATCCGTCCCCGTTTTCGTCTGACACGCCTTGGCCGCCATCTGTTAAAACTGCAGAGTCACCCGAATTTTCACCCCGACAATCTCGATTGATGACCAGGTATATGTTTCTTTGTTTCTTTGTTTCTTTCTTTCTTGAGCAGGATTGCCTTGCTATCATCCTAGCCACAAATTCTTATCCACCTGTGAATTCTGTGTGCCCGCAGATGATGACACCATAGAAGCCAGTAAAGATGGATGGCCAGGTATGTGTTTCGGCGTGTTATGCATCCCTATTCATTTTTTGCTTACGCTCACCATCCACCCACCTCCTACCAACATTTCAAGAACATGGACGCACAGCGAATGAAACTGACGGTTGATCCGAAACGTGTATTGTTTGATATTGTTCTGCCTTTCATCCGTGCGAGGCACGATAGGAGAAGGCAAGCACATAGCGATGCAATTGCTAGAATCAAAAACGGCGAATGCCCAGAGTGTATGAGGAAGTATAACAGGCCTATGTGGCATAAACATTTTGATGAGAGGCACGACCCCGTGTGGCGTCGAGCCTTGGAGTTAGAACCAATCCGTCCTTGGTTTCGTCTGACACGCTTTGGCCGCCATATGTTAAGCACGCTTTGGCCGCCATATCCTAAGCATATGCTCGATTATCTCGATCTCGAATGATGGCCAGGTATATGTCTTTCTTGAGCAGGATTGCCTTGCTATCATGCTGGCCACAAATTCTTATCCACCTGTGAATTCTGTGTGCCCGCAGATGATGACACCAAGCTCCTCGCACACACATCGCGGTGCATTGGCTACTTTGAAGAGGCACACGTAGAATAATAACAATAAGAATAACACATAGACTTCGATATGCAACGAGGTTGTGTCATTGTGAGATGACCTTTTGACAATAGTAGGGTGAGATTTGTACTTTTTATGTAACATGTCTTACGTTGGTTTGTAAAATGTCACGCATTATAAAGCCTGCCTATATCTTCATCAGCATTCATTTCTCGCTTTCGCTCACGATAGACCCCACCTCCTACCAGTGAGCGACACACCCAGATGCCAGACTACTACATTGTCCTTTTCCGTTTTGTGCTTCCCGCCATCCGGGAAAGACGCCGTTCCCGCGAGGAATGCTTTTTGCACGCATGGGTAGAAGAACGATTTCTGTGGGCCCTTGAAACACGAGTACGCATTACATGCCCCGATATCCCTGGCACATTTACCTCAGAAATCATTGTGTTTCCTGTGACACTTGCGCGGTTTTTTTTTCATCCTCGGAGAATTGTGAACGACGACGTCGGCGGCTTGAGAGTCAATGAGGCGTCCTACTTTAATCGGACTAGCTGGATTTCCGGTATGAATTTGTATCGCAGTTTTAACGAACTCCACCGACGGTGGTTATATGATCACCATTGGGCCTGGTGCAACGGTTGGTTTCGCAACCTCCTTGACTATGACGCTGATGGTAACGAATTCGTCTATGATCGTGAATACGACCGGCCCTGTTGCGCTGATTGCGGAAGGTCAGATTCACTTGTTATGCGAGTGACTTACCCACATCGATACATATGTGTCGACCGCGCGAGTTGCGAGTTCTGGCAGGATACCGATGATACCGAAATCCCAGAGTTGCTGTCCTCCGACTCCGACTAAGGTATACATAAAGCTCAATACCTCTTACACAGCCTTCATTTCTTGCTTTCGCTCACCATCGTGCCACCCCGGCCACCTCCTACCATTCTGAGAGCCACCCGTCTGATGACAGCCCACGGCCACTTTCTCCTTTTCAGATGCGGCACAGAGGTCACCTATAGAAGTGTAGCTAGCATTACGAAGCACAATCGAGGTCTTACTGACAACACCTTCGACTAGACGTGAAGAATTACAATCGCTGACCGTCTACACGGATGTGCCCGACAAGTGCGAAATCTATATAATATGGGACCTAAGTTTCCGTGTCGTTGCAAGCGATCATGGCCTGGTGCAACGGCTGATTTCGCAATCAAGTTACCTATGATGGAGATGACAATATATTTTATGCTCGCTTATACACCTGGGCTTGTTGCCATGATTGCGGTTCTCAAAGCACAGTTCTTGAATAATGTAATAATGTAATAATGTAATAATGTAACATACAATGATTATAAAAAATGTGAAGATCGGGGTTCTTATACCATTGCTTGTACCATACACGTGACTTATGATATTTTTGTTGCCCGCATCGAGAAGAATTGTTTTCTAGAATAGATGGGTGGTGGCTAAAGCCACCGATTGAGATTCGACCATCAATTCAAATCAAGACGAGTCATCCGCCGACAGTCGACAAGGTCAGTGCAGATGTACCCGTCGCCAATACGGGTAAGATCCATATCAACGCGTCGGCATCGACTGCAGGCAGGCCTCATAGACAACTCGTACCGCGACGGGTAGATCCATTGAGGATCTGCATGCTCGTTGTAAAAGCCGTTGTACCAGGCCCAATGATATTCACGAAGCCATCGTTTTTTGAAGTCGTCGAAATCGATGTAGTCTAGCCGGAATCTGAAGTTGTTTGACATGCCAGGTCCTTGCCAATGGAACCCTTCATCGTCGTAATATGGGGCTTCAAAGTTGGAGGTAGGGAATATCTGCAAGAAATTTCCCCAATCACGAACATCCCCCCAATCGACTTCGAGCAGATCACGTAATTCATAGAAATAGTGAGCCAAAGTTACAGGCATCCAAACATCACCAAACATGCCCGAAAACGTCAAAACTTGTTCTTCCAACGCCCACAAAAAACGTTCTTCGACCCATGCCTGCACAAAGTATTCCTCACGCAATTGACGCATTTTCCGAATGTAAGGAAGAACAATCCCAAACAGGACGTAATGAGTATCCGCCATTCTTGATAATGCAAAGATGAAGCGGTGTGTCTTCCAGGAAGAAATGGAAAATGATCCTCCTAAAGGCCTCAAGCGATTTAAATATTGCCAAGGAGGGCTTGGGCCTCTCAAGGTAAATGCCGCAAACCAATAGGATGAAACCAACAATCACAAGATTGGCCAAGATAAGATTGGCCAAGATAAGATTGGCGCGGACAAATGTTGGCCCAAGATTGGCGCGGATTGCGAGTTCTGGCAGGATACCGAAGTCCCACAGTTGCTGTCCGACTCCGACTCCGACTAAGGTATAAAAGCTCAATTCATCTTACTTAGCCTTCATTTGCTGCTTACGCTCACCATCGTGCCACCCCTGCCACCTCCTACCAGAGAGTGAGCGACGCGCCTCTACAAACTCGTGATGCCTTCAGTGTTAAGGTTTGGTGTGCATCGGAATCGTGCCAGTATCGATGTAGATGCCATTAATCGCCATGAGATGGAGCACCGACCATGCCCCGAATGCAATTTGCACCAGTGGACTTTGAGAACGATGGCAAACCGCCCTTTCCGCCGCCCGCCGATGCCTCACAGGCATGATCTGATATGGGCTATGTGGCGCTTTACCCGACGAACTCGGTTTTATCTGTTTTTTGAATTGGTAGAGCCGGAACGCTATCCCGATCGCGCTGAATATGCACGGGGTGAAGCGTGGATGACTCCGCGATTAATGGTTATTCCAGTCGACGTTGTACGCCTATTGGTCTGTTGGTACCAGAATGACGAAACGACACCTTTCGACGAGTACTGTATCAGTTGCGATTGCCTTAGTTGAGCAGGTATAAAAGCTCAATACCTCTTACTTAGCCTTCATTTGCTGCTTACGCTCACCATCGTGCCACCCCAGCTTGACACTAGCAACTAACAACTGACCACGCTCAGGCAAACTCGTCATGAAATGCGATTATTGTGACCTTCCTGCAAACGTTCGCATATGGTTTAATGCTGGTTCGCATCTTGTTGCGATAAATGAGCATACCGAACATTTCGCGTGTATGCGTTGTTCTTACGAAATATTCATGTGCGAGGAAGCAATGGACGACGAAGACGGAGTATACTGGGAGCTGATAGATTAGTAGACCATTACTTTCCGGCGTCTGAAAGGCGTGGAATTAACTAATTCGAGATCGCTTGCCTGGTAGCAACTTACGTACTTTGCAATGTAATAGTAACGCTATGATATGTTGTACGACCAGCTGACTTATGGCTTTTGCGACATATATATATTGTAACACTACTAACACTAGCAAACATTCTACTTGTAATTAAACGAATATACACCGTTCATGCAACAATACCCGTGTGATGATAGTTGTATAGCCGCGTTTTTTGACGCGGGGCTTGTGTTTATGAACACACCCAATCCAAAAAAGATATCTCTCTCCGTTGATTGCTCGATGATCACTCGAACCACAATGGCAAACCGCATAATGAAGGCATACCGTACCGCATAAACGCATACCGCAACCTACGTGGCTGCCACGTGTCTGCATTATACTGCGCGTGATGATGACGTGGCAGGTCACCCGTCGTCTATAAACCGAGAATAGTAACAGAAAAACACCGTCTAAAAACATGCATACTGGTTCACCTATCCCCAATAGTCTGTTACAGTGCAACTGGTACACTATATAGTGTACCAATTTCACTATGTATAGTGAAAGTACTACATTAGTGTCTATTACCCTTTGCTAGATTGGCTGATTCGCTTAAAAATGTGCTGGGGGATTCCTCGAACGTCCTTTTAATATTTGGGGAAGCTTGAAGTCAAGTTCTCGAACTTCTCTTTCTGCTGTGTCTTGTTAAAATTTTGATCCGAGGTCATCTTGACCCTCTAAATATCGGTTTAAGTAGCCTGGGTATCAGTCACCTTGAGCAACTACAAAACATTGAGATTAGGGTTAAAGGAATGATGCTTCGACCACATCAAATCATTCCTCGATAATACTCGACGAGGACCGCGCCCTATCGATATGATGGAAATGGTACACTATATAGTGGACCTGTGATTTTGCTGGCGGTTCAAAAATTGATTGACATACAGTACACTTTTACAGGATCCTGACAACCCGATAACAGCTTCGGGTGTTAGGTACGCCACTATATATGAAAACGCGCGTTCCACTATACAGTGTACCAGTCCCACTAGCTTTTAGACAAAAATCACTAGGTTATGTCATGCCACCCCCCCTGTGCCCTACGGTGATAATCTCTTGGCGCCAGTGCCAGAGTAGGTGCCGTGGTGCGGGGTATCTGACGTAAAACAACAATAAGTCATGATCTCGCGCATTTAATTCAATGATATGTTTGATAAATGGCTCGAGTGTATAAAGTCGTCACTTGTAACTCTCGAGATGGGAAGAAACCGCGTGTCCAAACTATCTGCGCACGTCTCACGCAATAACAAATGGGGGCTCAATCATTTTAGTCAGCATAGTCCCACCAATGATAGTCACACATACCAACACTACTGGTGTGAACAACGTGTTTATATGTCGGTGTATATAGCACAATCGAGTATGGTACTGCCGTCTTAATAACTCTCGGAGGTGAAGTGCAGTTCTACGAAAATAAGTGGAAGTTTCTTGGTGAAGATATTTCCAGTCACCCCTTTGGCAATATGCATTATGACCTGGCAGAACCTAATTATATGAACACCCAAACAGCTCATACGTAAGTTGTAGTTGCGTTTACTACGTGCGATACCTGTGGTACACTTGGATATCCTATGAAGCAGCGGACTGTGTGTGCGATGCCCGCCTCGGAAAAACAGTTGGGCACGATGTCAACGACTGGACGAAAATCCCTTACCGGCACTTTCACAAAGCCGCTCTCCAAGTGGCAGCGACAGCGCGGCTCAGGAGGGCCAGGCGACTGCCGGGCGGGCTCTCGGCAAACCGGAGACAAACCCGCCACCTGCACAGCACCACATGGTCATGCATCAGGCTCATCAACGCGGGCTTGAAGCTGCTGAGCAAGCGGAGACTCGGTGGGTAGTTGCAAAGCATGAAGCTATTAACTCATGCGTAATAAGCTCGCACGGCGGTAGGTCTGCGCGTACAATCATGCCGCCCATCAGCGAGCATCGACACACAAGCTGTCAAGAATCTTGGGGTAAGTCTGGATCTCCCTCTTCTTTCCCTACTCCGTCACCTTGATCCGCACTTTTCTATTTCATTTAGTTAGTATAGGAACTCCGTCGTTCACGCGTGTGCTGAGTGATATGTTTGGCATGTAGACTCTGTCCTATCATACCCACCCATTTCCAGGGGTGAGGGGCTCAAGAAAGCTACATGGCGGAGCTGCATTGATAATAAATTTCGGAAGTGTAGACGACATCTTTGGTGTGGCAGTCTGGAGGTTTGGCAAATACCATCCCAGCTTGGGCTCAACCCCAATCATGCCTTGCTTACTCGAGTCCTTTGACGTGAGTCGATCCTTCGAATCAAAGGATTCGAGTAAGCCACTCGACCAGTGATGTCGTCACCGGTGTCGGACCATTTCCTTATATGCTCCGATACCATCATCGAATTTTTCAATTGCACTGCAGCAATCCGTGCATCCAGATCCAACGAGAGCACCTGGCCTGATCCCAAATAACGAACTCGTTATCGCGGATTGAGCGCGAAGAGACTGCATTGACGCCGGCGGGGTTTAAACCGTTTATCGAGCTGCGCCGAATCAGACGCCGCCGTCGGTTTGCGCGAAGCGCTCTGCACTGCCACCGGCGGGCATACACCGTTTAAAAATCAATGTGCACCTGATCTGACTAAGTCTTCGGAAAGGGTTGCTGTTGACGGGAACGCCTTTTTTTAAGCACCTCCGAAGTCAGGGTGTGACACCGTGGGATATACACAAGCACTACTGTAGCTTGGTGGGTGACGCGCGCGACTGACCCAGCAGCACTACTGTAGCTTGGTGGGACGCGCGCGCGACTGACCGACCACTAATGTAGCGTGGTGGGTCACGCGCGACTGACCCAAAACTACTGTAGCGTGGTGGGTCATGCGCGCGACTGACCCAGCACTAATGTAGTGTGGTGGGTCATGCGCGCGACTGACCCAGCAGCACTACTGTATAGCTTGGTTTGTCACACGCGCGACTGACCCAGCAGCACTACTGCAGCTTGGTGGGTCATGCGTACGACTATACCAGCAGCACTACTGTAGCTTGGTGGGTCACGCGCGACTGACCCAGCAGCACTACTGTAGCTTGGTGGGTCACGCGCGCGACTGACCCAGCAGCACTACTATAGCTTGGTGGGTCATGCGCGCGACTGACCCAGCAGCACTACTGTAGCTTGGTGGGTCACGCGCGACCGACCCAGCAGCACTACTGTAGCTTGGTGGGTCATGCGCGCGACTGACCCAGCACTAATGTAGCGTGGTGGGTCATGCGCGCGACTGACCCAGCAGCACTACTGTAGCGTGGTGGGTCACGCGCGCGACTGACCCAGCAGCACTACTGTAGCTTGGTGGGTCATGCGCGCGACTGACCCAGCAGCACTACTGTAGCTTGGTTTGTCACGCGCGCGACTGACCCAGCAGCACTACTGTAGCTTGGTGGGTCATGCGTACGACTATACCAGCAGCACTACTGTAGCTTGGTGGGTCACGCGCGACTGACCCAGCAGCACTACTGTAGCTTGGTGGGTAATGCGCGTTGACCAAACTAACAGCACTACTATGTAGCAATTTGGAGTCGACAATGGCAGCACTACTGTAGCGTGTTGGGTCATGCGACTGACCTTGCTGCTAACCCAGTGAGTGGGTTACGCGCGACTGACCCAGCAGCACTACTGTAGCTTGGTTTGTCGTGTGCGCGACTGACCCAGCACTAATGTAGCGTGGTGGGTCACGCGCGACTGACCCAGCAGCACTACTGTAGCGTGGTGGGTCACACGCGACTGACCCAGCAGCACTACTGTAGCTTGGCTTGTCACGCGCGCAACTGACCCAGCACTAATTTAGCTTGGCCTATCTATGTAATTGGTATCGTGGTTTGGAAGCATGAAACCTCGCTGTGGCCCGGTCCGAGCAACGCGCACCGGGCCACGCGCGCAACCGGCACCGATTATAAGTGCGGGCGAGTAACACGTTGTGGACTATCTCAGTATATTGCTGACCTTTCGGTTTATTCGCCGCATTTCTATTTTCTATCTGTCTATGTAAGGTCGATTACCCAAAGATATACAAACACTACTCAATAGTGTTGGCGCCGAATCATGTACTAGCTCACTACTTTTTCCTCGCTGATGGCGCAGCCGCTTTATTGAGTCGTTTTTTTGGCGCAACCAAATTTTTAGCCAAAGCGATCTTGGCACGCAGGCCACCTCCAACACTCTGAGAATGCTCGTCTTTCTCTTCAGCTTTCTTATCGTCGATACTGGAAGAAAGATTTGGTGACTTTTGAGCGAGGGCCTTAATAATATTTTCACCAAAGTTGATATCCGTCTCTACTTTACCATCCTTTACGTGCATCATGGCAACCACGATCTTGAGCCACACATATAGCACCTGAAACACCCCTCCACCATCCCAATCATATCCGCACAAGGAAAAAACATTTCTGAGAACACCCCACCAAGGTGCCACAACAGTGCATAAGACAAAGGCGGCGCACAGGAGGCATAATAATGGAACACACATGCCATGCCCATGGCAACCTCAATGGCGTCATGCGCATGCATGGCCAGGTAAGGGCCACAACCACCTCTTCATGGAGACGGATTCTCGAATGCCAATAGCGTGCTTTGATCCGTGCACCCTCATTTCAAGAGCAGATGGACGGCGGCAACGGCGACGATCAAGCGGCCTAATTATTCACACAGCCCTAGAGCATCAAACCTTGCATCCTGTATTCCCAATTCCGAAATGATCTCACCTGCGCTGGTACCATAGCCTTCAACACTTGGGCTTCCGAGAGCTCAGTCTCCAGAATCCGGGCGCCAGTCTCGATGTTCGCATGCTGCGCGCTCCCCGCACAGCCCCCGCCTCACTGCAAGGGCCTCACTGCAAGGGCAGGCCCGCGCAACCTCCAATTCATAGGGTTCCAGCTAGCTTAGGGTTCGAGCGTTGCCACACCCCATATCTGCATTGCTTCGCAAGCTTCTGAGTCAGCGCATGACGCCCGCAGCGCCCCGTGCTATCAAGCCTTCCACGCGGAGCGCTACAGGGTGCGAAACACCTCCGTGCTGTCAAGGCCTATTTCTGAGTTGTCTAGGCTTAGAGACCCAAGCACCGAGGATTCCATTTTCTGACGCACTGAGGATTCCATGTTCAGAGCCGTCCATTGTCTACCCCTACTTACGATTTCCGCCTAC
>LGRX02034459.1:0-26509 GCA_001247695.2 Cymbomonas tetramitiformis | reverse complement strand
TTCCGTCTACCCCTACTCGCGACTTCCGTCTACCCCTCGTCCTTCCTTAAACTTGTCAAAGTTCGAAGGCTTCCGCCGACACACGATCTCCACAGCATCGCGGGGCCTGGCGCTCTCGAGGCACGTGTCCGAGTCATGTAGCGCTGCCCGCCCCGTACAGTAAGTGCTTCCGGTGAACAGAACAGCCACCTTTTTGGGTCTGTTCTCACAATATTCAACATATAACAAGCTATATCTAAGTTTGTTATGAAAACACGAGAACGCGCGGACTGACGCTGAAATGGATCTCTTATCAGTGAGCGCTTACTGCGACCAGATTGTGTCAGGCTCACAGCTCGGCACAATCGAGCCGCATATACGATTTGTAGCTGTGTTCGCGCTATCCACTGCCTCGCCGGGATTGCAACTGATCGATCCGTTCATCTCCTCATGCTGGCTAACCCCGCATCTGATTTTCTTGGAGTTTAGATGCTACTTCTATCGCACCCAGATCGAAATGGCCTCCGGTTCAGAGCCCAACCACTGTCAAGCCGTGCACCCAAAATTATTTACGGACAACATCCGCCTGCGTTCAGGACGCGTATCCGAGGAGCTCAGAGTTCAGGGCTCAGTGCCATCTTCTACACTCTCGCCGCCATTTTCCCAAAACTGTGGCGTCATCGAGGCCTACAACCAAAGCTTTTAGCTCCAAAGAATTGATATCTTTGATCGCCACGGAGGCAAGCGAGAACAACTCCCTCAACGTTCTAATGGAAAGCACACGAAAAAGGTGTCTTGTTTTGTTTCGATGTTTAAATGCCGTGCCGCATTTTCTTTTTTGGGGGAGCTTCCACCGATATCGTTGTCGAGCCCAACATCAAGCTCATCATCTAAATGCTCGACGGACGCTGAGAGTGGAACTCAAGCTTTCATTAACATTTCATTTTGGTCACCCTCCAAGGTGACTGCATCACGGGCTACAGGAGCAGCAGGCAGCGATGACGACTTCGTGCAGGGCAGGCCGTGGAAGAAACATTGATTGTTGCACCCGGCGAGGATGCCATCGGCTGCGTCAGGAACAGCGGATGACGACGCAGCCGATGGCAACCATCGGGCCGAAGGTCCGCACCAGATAGTCCTCGATTTTGTGCGAATCCTCCTGGTCGGGAACCTCATCCACCTTCACCTCCTTTGTTGCATTTGGGTCGATGTCCACCAGCGCTTGGCACATCTTATCAATGGTCGTGTCATGGCCTCCTCCATGCTTCACCACCAGGATCTTCAGCATGCTTCTCCATAATGTCTGCACCAAAGGTATCTCTCAGCCTCCTCGCCCCGGTGTCTTGCGCACCCCTTCTCACATCCTATCACATTCAAAAAGCGCAGCTGCGCACCGCATGCCACACATCACAGCTGGCTCCGTTGGCGAGTTGCAGTGAGGCAGTGGAACGGTGGAGCAAGGGCGCGAGTTGGCAGTGCGAGATGCGGCGCGGGGATACACGCCTTGATTGCAGTCGGTTGGGTGGGCATCGCTAGATTGTACGGCAACAGATTCATCATCTGCGCCGGCGACCCCCACAAGGCTCAGTGTTGCCAGGGATGCTTACCCCAGGGGAAATCGACGGCGTCGAAGCAGGAAATGGTGGCATCGAAGGGGGTGGCGTAAGCTGACACTGGAAGTGAAGAAGCACCCGGATCGCAATTTGGGGCCAAGCTCAGCCTTTCATACTTCCGCCACGGCGCCTGTGCCTTTCATGCTTGTTTTAGTTCGCCGGGCGGGGTGGGCCTACCCTGCAGACCTTGGTGGGGTGGGGGTGGGGGTGGGGATGGGGGTGCGCAGATGTTCTTGCCCGTTCCCCATCGATGATGAAGAGCATGGCTGCGACGAGGCACACGATGGTGCGTGGCGGCGATGAGAAGCCGACCATCTCCACCAACGATTCCTCCATCAACGGCAGCAGAACTGACAGACGCTGCCTGCCAAGCGCCAAGTACCTCTCGTCACCTCACTTATCCCACATCCGGTCGTTGCTGCATTTTTTGTTTCAAATGTTTTTTTTCTCGAAAAACATCGAATCGTTTCTTCGGATGCGTTCTACAAACGTCTTCCGCGTTCCCGGCTTGCTGTCACCGATGTCGTTTTTGTGAGCGATCCGTGGCGGCTGATGCGGCGAATACCCGATCGTGCGCGAGGCCACACGCGACTCATGCCGCGCCGAGACATTCGAAATTCGCTTCTCTTGGAACTTGGGCTGATTTCCGCACTTGCTTCGCGAACCTTTTCAATTCTCTCTGGGTCGCCATTCTCCTACGTAGCACGTGATTCATTTCGTATGTTGGGTGGCGAGGCTCGGTTGCTGGAAAATGGCCTGAGGGGGTAGGAGCTCACAGGGAGAGGATAGAAGGGGGGCACAGCACCGCAGCCGGACCATCTTCATGTGCCTCGTCACGGCCCGGCGGACTTTCCGGAACACGGAGCAGCTCTTCATCGTGCCAAGGATGTCGCCTAGCACCTTAGCCCCAGCCGCGAGCTGGCCCCAGTCCCCTTCCCCTCCCCCCAAGGTCAGCGCACACCCCATGGCCGAGACGCCCGGTCCCACAGAGGGATCGTGTGGGGGATTCACGTGGGAACTTTCGGGATGCCCCCCGTGTGAGGGCTTCGCACCTTGACTTCATAATTCAGCCAGGGGTACACTGACTGCTTGAACTCCTTGTCCATGTGGTGCACGATGTTCGAGGCCTGGAAGATGGCGACCGAGTTCAACATGCTGCGCCGCCGCGCATCCATATCCCCGACACGTCACGTCACACCCCGCGCAACAACCTCGTGCCGCCGCTCCTCTTGCCGTGGATTGCACAAAGGCTGCCAAGGGCTGAGATCCGACGTTGTTCGACGCCCCTCAAAGAGCCGACACCTTCTGCGAATGCACTTACCGCTTCAGCGAATAGCGGGTGCACTTGGGTCCTCAGAGGGGGGGGGCGTTGTTTCCCGGGGACGGGGCGAGTGGTGAGGGTTAGTCAGGGGGTGGGAAAGGAGCGAGTGGAGGGGCCGATCACTCACGCAGCAACATCCTGCTTCTGGCTGATGGGGCGGAGAATTTCAACGGCGTCGGAGGCATCCATGGCGCCAAGCACTCCGCTGCGGTTCGTCATGCCGAGCAGCAGGTCCGAGCTTGTGTGCAGGTTTGAGCTGCAGGCGTCAGCGTCGTGCTCCGCCTGCTGTGCCGACACGTGCTTCAGCGTGCGTGTGCAGCTGTGGAGGCTCTTGGCGGCGAGGGCGTCCATCAGCTCCTGGCTCTTCTTCAGCCCCATCAGCGGCAGAATCTCCGCCAGCTTGTCGGACCTCATCGATTGCGTCACACTATTCGCTGTCATCGCCACCCCCATCAACCCAATTCAGAGCGCGGAAGTCATAATCAGCCCCCGCTGTGGCCACTGCCTCACGCCCGACGCCCGCCCTATCTTTGACCGCTGACCCAAGCCACGCCTTCCACAGTCTCCGAGGAGAGCATGTGCGTCAGGGCCTCGCTGGCGGCTGGTCGGCTGGCTCGTTGGGACCTCGGCTCACAGCTGCCGCAGGATTTCTTGGACGCGTCTAGTCCTCTAGTGCGGGTCACCCTCGTCGTCTCCGGAGGGGCATTGCAGCCTCGCCGCGTTCCTCGGTCACGAGCCCCTCAGGCTGGGATGTCTGGGTGGGGCGGGTGGAGGGGTTGAATGCAGGCGTGGGTGAGGCAGCAGGAAGTGCTGAGTGGAGGCTGGGACGGGTTGGGCAAGTAGGGGTGGGTTGAGCAGAGGGCTCGCAGGGGGTAGAGGCTCGCAGGGGGTCCCACCGAGGCCCATCTCTAAGTTTTCAAGCACGGCGGCGCCGCGGCTGGCCGTGACATTCTGGAGCAGCACCGCCACCTTGAAGGGGGCATCCTTCATGAGCCCCGATAGCGTCTGCGGCGCCCCCAGAGGGTCCGCCCCCACCCCCTTCACATCAAAGGCATCTCCTCGTCCTATAAGCAGATTCTGTTTAAGGCATGGCTGGGATGCCTCAAACGCTAGAATCTAGTGGCTGGGATGCCTTCAGCTCTAGAATCTAGTGGCCACATCGCCTTCAGCTCTAGAATCTAGTGGCCGCATCGCCTTCAGCTCTAGAATCTAGTGGCCGCATCGCCTTCAGCTCTAGAACCTAGTGGCTGAGGGCGCTTCTCTTCAGAACGTCTTCGAAGCATCTTTGCAGATGCGGGCAGCGCGCATGAACTCGCACCAATCAGGCGCAGAGCACCGAGGGGGCGAATGGCTCGGGCGCGAGGCGCTGCAAGCTCTTGCTCAGTGACGCCATTGGCGGTCTACCGGTGACTGGCTCTGGAGGCACACTGAGGAAGCGCTTCAGGTGCGGCGATGGTATCAGAGGGCGCTCGGCGGCGAACCATGAGCTCGGCGTCGTCGAGCAGGTCCAGCAATCTCTCGGCGCTAGCGCTGTCCATCGCCACAAGAAGGTCCACCATCTGGTGGGTACCCAGGCTCCGCAGCAGATTGAGCGCGGCTCCGGATTCTTCCATCGCGGCCACAATGGCCGCCGCATCCTTCATCTCCAGGCTCGACAGCAGTTGTACGTCCGCCCCGTCCTCCATTAACGCAAGTGCCCTCGCCGCGGCGGGGCGGTCCATCACTCCTAGCACACTGCCCATCTGCGCGACTCCGCAGGCGACCCCCAGCGCCTCAGTGCGCCTCCCGCGGCAGGCTGCTCGCCCCGGCAAGCAAACGTGCCGCACCATATCGCAACTCTCCAGCGCCCCGAGCTGAGCACGGCTGCCTCACCATATCGCAACTCCCCAGCGCCCCGAGCTGAGCACAGCTGCCTCACCATATCGCAACTCCCCAGCGCCCCGAGCTGAGCACAGCTGCCTCACCATATCGCAACTCCCCAGCAACTAGAGCAGGTTTGCAGCACCCCCTCAAAGAGGCCTCAGCACCCCTCAGAACGTGCGTGGAGGGGGTCACCTTAGAGGACTGGAGGCTGAGCAAAGCAGAGGCAATGATTTCTGGGTCTTTCTCCGTGCTTAGCATGGCCGCCACCTGCTCGTGCTTCAGGGTCTCCAGCACGGCCAGTGAGGTGTCCGCTGGCAGCTCGTGAAGCGCCTATCGGAGTCCCCCTCATCACACCCCTCCACCTCGCCTCACCTCGCCCAACCGCCAGCTCTCACTGTTACAGTCATTGCGAGGGATGTCTAGCATTTGCGATAGCAAATCAGAATCCTTCAAACGCAATTTTCCAACGGTGCGATAAAAATAGAAGCTCTCTACGCACACCCTCGCGCAGCCCCCTGCCGCTTCCCCCAGAGGCCGGCAGCACCGCGATCCTCGGTTGCGTGTACGATGTCCTCGACAAGCGCAGACGCAACGCACCCCCGAGGTGGACGAAGCGGATGCACCTTGGCAGCCTGCTCGGCATCCATGCACTCCACGAGCCTGGAGGTGACTTCGTTGTCCAGTCTGCCCAGCAGAGACCCCGCCATGGTGGAGTCCATGGAGGTCAGAACGCTGCCGGCCGCCTCGGCGTCCATAACTTGCAGCATCTTGAGGGCGTCCGCCGGGCCCATCTCCTGCGTCGTCCGCATCCGCCCCGCGCATTCTCATCCATGGGACGATCACCACGCCACTGCCTCGGCCACCTGCCAGGCATCCGCATGGCCGACCTGGGGGTGCTCCGGACCTGCAGCGGTGTCTGGTGCCGTGCGCCAGCCCCAGCAGAAGGCTGCAAGCCGAACAGCAGTGTGTGCTTTGCCTGTGGACGGCTCCCAGTCCGCATGCGGTTTGGATCGATCCGTCAACAAGCTCGCGGATGGCTTGCTCCCTTGTGCCACCGCTCCCTTGTGCCACTGCTCGCATGTGGAACTCCTATCCGGTTGGCGCCTTTACTGGTTGAGCGTGCAACGCTGATAGTCACATCAAGGTAATGGTCCAGATCGGCCCGGAAACTAGCATGCAAACCCCATTTATCACTTGAAGATGGCACATTATTCTGGCACCGGGTATGCGCATGGTCGAGGCGGATATAGGGGGTCCGCGCGACACCGCTGCAGTTTGCTTCACCGCTAAAAACCTCTTTGAGAACTCCAGCAATACGGATCAGCTCTGAAGGGACCTTCATTCACCTTCAGAATCTCCGAGGCAGTCTGCGAGTCGATGCCGGACAGCAAGCCCGTCGCCTGCCGCCACATCATTCCGCGCCCCCATCCCATCAACGTCAGCACGCATCCATCTGAAAACGCTTTCGGAGCCGCGCCGGCGTAAGAAGAGGTTACAGCCGTCGAGCACACTGATGCTGTCGCCCTCGGACAGCTGCAAGCATAACACATCGCAGCGGCAAATTCTGATTGGCCGCAAGAAGGAACACTCACCTGCTCTTGGTCTACTTGTAGGAGCAGCTCCTTGGCCTAGGAACACCAACCCCTTGCCACCCGCAGTGAGCACCCCGGGGGGAAGGGCTGCGAGTGAGGCGAGACAGCCGCTCCGAGCCAGGGGGCCGAAGGGGACCCATATGACGGGTGACACAAGCTAGACCGAGCCGGTCCTTTGACAGGTGCAGAGCAGTTCACATGACGGGCCACACAAGCTAGACCGAGCCGGTCCTTTGACAGGTGCAGAGCAGTTCACATGACGGGTCACACAAGCTAGACCGGAGCCGGTCCTTTGACAGGTGCAGAGCAGTTCACATGACGGGCCACACAAGCTAGACCGAGCCGGTCCTTTGACAGGTGCAGAGCAGTTCACAGACAGGTCACACAAGCTAGACCGAGCCGGTCCTTTGACAGGTGCAGAGCAGTTCACATACGGGGTCACACAAGCTAGACCGAGCCGGTCCTTTGACAGGTGCAGAGCAGTTCACACGACGGGTCACACAAGCTAGACCGAGCCGGTCCTTTGACAGGTGCAGAGCATTTCACATGACGGGCCACACAAGCTAGACCGAGCCGGTCCTTTGACAGATCCGGCCGAAAGCTGCTTTGAAGAAGTGCGGCCCGCTGGCGGATCAGCACATGCCATTCGCCTTCAAGTACTTTTCTCAACGCATCTCAGCCCTTCGTTCCCCTAGCCAGGGATTTGGAAACAGACAGCCCGATTCGACGTCCCACGGAAACGCGCAGCCCTTATCTTAAGAGAGCAGAGAGCGGCACATCAAAGCCGCGCCGCCAACGCAAGAGGGGGCGGGAGGAGAGTGAGCCCACCATAGCCTTATCAAGACTCTTGACGATAGAGCAGGCGCTCTTCTCATCTAAAGCGCTGAACATATCGGCGGCCACGGTTGCTCCCATAATCGCCAGTAAAGCTGCAGCCTTCTCCGGGGGCAGCTCTCGGAGCATGTGCGCTGCCTCCGTCGGCGACATCGATTGGATGATCTTCTGCAACTGTCGTTATTGGGCTCAGCCCCGTATCCCCCATCACATGACCCACCCGCCAATCAGAGATGGAGATCTAAGTTGTGGATGTCTGCTCTTTGCAGTCGAAGCGAGTGACCATAAGAAAGTCGCAAACACCACAACCCGCCCGTCCAATTGAGCGTGGGAAGTCGCAATCCAACGGTCAAGAGGTTGGTCTGCAAGTCTAAGATCTTGCGGTCTGCAATGGAGAGTCACGATCGAGCGGTGCGGAACCCAGGACTGATGCCAGGTGAAGGCCTTGGAGTGCCGCTCACTCCTGGGGGCAGAAGTGACGAGTCGTTGAACTGGACGCCATCGCATGAGCTCGGAGCGTGGTCATATCGTGCCGGGCATGAATGTAGCACGCGATACTTGCTTTACACTGAACGGCATGAGATCGGCCAACAAAAGCCAGCCCATCATCATCCCAGTGGATGTGAGAAGCAAATCAAGAGCAGGGCGGGGCCGTGACAAGATACCACAAACGCATACATATTCCCAACCCAAATGTAAAGCAGCATGGAAAGATGATACGATGTGACCGATCGTCGCCAAACAACTGTTGATACTTGCTTTACACACACGCTCCGCTATATATAGAACATGGAAGCGCTCCAGGGCACCATGTCCCGGCACCATACCTTATCCATGTCCAGACGCTCAAGGGCAGCGGTCGCTTCTTTCAAATCCATCCCACTGCATGCCTCGGGCCGGACCCCATTCAGGTACCCCTGTCAAGATGAGAGGTGGGGCAAAACCACGGTATCGGGTTGGTCTGGTGAAAGCCATGTGACACAGCATACGCCTTAAACTCTTCTCAGAATCTCTACCCACAAGCAGGGCTCGAGTTCAAAACCAGGCCTCCATCCAAACAGCTGATCTCGGCGTGAGATGAGGTGCACACGCCAAGCGGAGAGTGCGGGCGCAGCGAATCCAGGGGACAGGGAGGGACAGCGGGAAGGGGCTCACAGGATCATCTTAGCTGCACCAGACGAGTCGAGGTGCTCCAAGATGGCGACGGCGCTGTCTTGGGCCACCGTCGTCATCAGCTCGCAGTTTTTCGAAAAATAGGGCATTATCCTTGCAATCTGCGTCACACGCAGCTTTCCACCCAACCTTCATCCTTGACACAACGATGTCATACGCAGCTCTCCACCCAACCTTCATCCTTGGCACAGCGATGTCCTACGCAGCTCTCCACCCAACCTTCATCCTTGTCACAACGATGTCATACACAGCTTTCCACCCAACCTTCATCCTTGGCACAGCGATGCGCCGGCCACCAGGGAGGGAACTAACATCCACTTGCCCGAGTGAATTATCCTGTCATACCTGGGGGTACAGTGAAGGGCTGCGGAGGAGTCAGCTCATTGGGAGGGGTGGATGGCAGCCGGAGGGCCATGGCGGGAGCTTGCCTCAACGGAGCTCATGGCGGCCAGGAGGGCGGCGGCGGTTCCCTGCGGCAATGTCTCTAGAAGCTGCGCAACGACTTCAGGGTCCATTTCGCACAGGAGCCTGAGGGCCTGGACAACGCAAACCCAGAGTGCACCCGACACCCCAAAAAAAACCCTTGTGACGCCGTGTGTGAGCCGCATCGAGGGACATCTGCACGAGGCGATGAGGCTGGCTGAAGCTGCTCAGGCCTGGGGCGGAGAGTGACCGAGGACACTGGCCCGATACCAGAACGTGACGCCAATACTGCGCTTGCTCGTGCGTTCCGATAGCTACCTCGGGTCCGAGAACCCCTCTTCAACGGCACATGCAGACTCCTTGCATCTTCGAATGACAAGTCTGGGCGTCCCTCAACCATTCATATTGCAGCACTCCTCGCGGTTGCAGAGCACACGCGGCAGCAAGTCTGGAGTAACACTGCTCGCCGGTGGACGTGCGCCGAGTGTCATCGCCGGACCATCATCAGATTTCAGGGCTATCTCAAGTGGGAGCTGTGGCTGGCGCCACCTGTGCTGGGTCCATCTCCAGGATCATGCAGGACGCCTCCTCCGCGGAGAGGTAGGACAGCAAGCGCCCCCCTTCATCCGTGCTCATCATCACCACCATGTCCGCGGCCACCTTCGGATCCATTGTCACCAGGACCTGGGTCACCTGCAGTCGACGACCTTGGAACGCAGGCGCTCTCACCACCTCGAATTTGCAGGTAGTGCCGTGCATGGCAGGGGATGTGCAGAATGTGGGGAAGGGGAAGGGGAAGGGCATCGAGGAGGACCTGCATCATCATATATCATCATATTATGAATGAAGCCGATGTCATCCTCCATCATATTTTGGGTGTTAGTGTTTAGGGTTTGCAGAATGTGGGGGAGGGGAAGGGCATCGCGGAGGCCGATGTCATCCTCTATCATATTTTGGGTTTTAGGGTTTAGGTTTGCAGAAAGAAAAGAAGAAGAATGTCGGGGAGGGGAAGAAGAAGAGCAGCGGGGAGGACCTGCATTGCATCATGCGAACGATGTCATCCTCCACCATATTTAGGGTTTCAGGGTTTAGGGTTTTCAGAATGTGGAGGAGGGGAAGGGTATCCTTTATCATATTTAGGGTTTAGGGTTTACTGAATGTGGGGGGAAGGGCATCGGGGAGGACCTGCATGAGGCCGATGTCATCATCCATCATGATGTGCAGGGTCCGCAGGGCGTTGTTGTGGTTCATGGCACCTAAGATGGCGGCAGTGCGCTGCGGATCGAGGGACGTTAACAGCATCGCCACTCGGTCCGTATCCAGATGCTCCAGATGGGCTGCCACCCTCTCCACGTCCAGCAGCTCCAGCACAACCAGCATGTCCTCATCGGCCATCTGGTCCAGCACGCCTGCCGCCTGCGCGAGCCCGCATGGACATATTCAAATCACTCGCTCCTATCTTTGCCAAAACATGAATGGCAAAACCAGAGTGGTGCAGCATCCCTGCATCCAGCGGCCATTCCGGCGTGCGGTTGGATCTCTGCCACCTGCCCTTCCTTCCCCTTCCGCTCCAGGCCCTGCCTTGCCCTCCAAGGCACTCCGCGCCTCCAAGGCACTCCTTCCCCTCCAGGCGCTTCCTTCCCCTCCAAGGCACTCCGCGCCTCTCCAGGCCCTTCCTTCCCCTCCAGGCCCCTTCCCCCTCCAGGCCCTTCCTTCCCCTCAGGCCCCTCCTTCCCCTCCAGGCCTTCCTTCCCCTCCAAGGCACTCCTTCCCCCTCCTTCCTTCCTCAAGGCACTCCTTCCCCTCCAGGGCCCCTCCTTCCCCTCCGGGCCTCCTTCCCCCTCAGGCCCCTCCTTCCCCTCTTGGCCCTTCCTTCCCCTCCAAGGCACTCCTTCACCTCCAGGCCCTGCCTTCCCCTCCAAGGCACTCCTTCCCCTCCAGGTCCTTCCTTCCCCTCCAAGGCACTCCGCGCCTCTCTCATTATCGGGAAGCTTTGCTGCCCTTGCCCCTTCCTGACCGTCGGCCGGAGAAATCTAAGCCAGCAAGGTGCGGCAGGCCACACATCCAATAAGCAGCGTTGCCAGCGTTGCGAATCCATCCAGGCTACCCGAGGCACAGCCGCTAGGAGCGCAGACGCTAAGAGCACAGACCGCAGATCCTAGGGGCGCAGACCCTAGAAGCGCAGACGCTAAGAGCGCAGGCCCTAGAAGCGCAGACCCTAGGAGCGCAGACCCTAGAAGCGCAGACCCTAGGAGCGCAGACCCTAGGAGCGCAGACCGTAGGGGCGCAGACCCTAGGGCCGCAAACCCTAGGAGCGCAGAGCCTAGGAGCGCAGAGCCTAGGAGGCATGAAACCTGGGAGCGCAGCCAGGCCTAGGAGCTGAGGCTAGGAGCGCAGACCCTAGGAGCGCAGCCCCTAGGAGCGCAGCCCCTAGGAGCGCAGCCCCTAGGAGCGCAGCCCCTAGGAGCGCAGCCCCTAGGAGCGCAGACCCTAGGAGCGCAGACCCTAGGAGCGCAAACCCTTGGAGCGCAGACCCTAGGAGCGCAGACCCTAGGGGCGCAGACCCTAGAAGCGCAGACCCTAGGGGCGCAGACCCTAGGAGCGCAGACCCTTGGAGCGCAGACCCTAGGGGGCAGACCCTAAGAACACAGACCCTAGGAGCGCAGACCCTAGGGGCGCAGACCCTAAGAACACAGACCGCAGACCGTACGGGCGCAGACCCTAGGGACGCAGATCCGACGGGCGCAGACCCTAGGGACGCAGAACCCTAGCGGAGCACCCTGCACCGAAGGGCAAGGCACAGAGCGATGGTGGCCGTCTCATCACCATAACTAGAGCGAGGGTTGGCAGGGGGAGGGCTCCCCTAACCCTTTCATCGGTGAGAGCAAGATCAAAACATGGCGCCCTCTCCATCTGACCTCGCGCTGAGCGCACGGCCCCTCTTCCAGCCGCCCCCTTCCGAGCAGCGTACCTGGTCCGGCCGCATGTACACAATCCATGAAACTTGCTCCTCGATCGACATTGCTGCGAGGAGCTCGAGGACGTCCGCTGCAGCCATCTCCTGTAGGATTCCGGCCCCATCCTGCACCCCGAGCTGCTGCAGCATGCGCCTTGCTTTGTTCTTGTCCTTCATTTGCCTGCGCGCTCACCCCCGCGCCCCCACCCCCAGCACTGTGCGCTGAGAAGTCGCGCCGCGTACTCAATGCTCCCGCGTCAAGCCCAGAGGTCCATGGCCGCTGCAAAAGCCTCAATCTCAATCTCAGTGTCGTCACTGCAAGTCCCGGAACCAAGATGGCTGCGAGAGCGGATGATGGGCGCAATGCGGGGCAGTTTGTGCGGCAGATGGGCAGACTTCAGAGTCCTCGCCGCCTTCTTCTTGCCCAGCTTCTTCAAGTACTTGCATGCTTTCTTCCCGTCGACCTTGTCCATAATCGTTGTTGCCTGCTCCGTCGCCCCACCCTCCCCCTACGTGTTCTGAATATGGCAGCAAGGCCACCACATCCCCCCCTACGTGTTCTGAACATGGCAGCAAGGCCACCACACCCACTCCCCATACGTGTTCTGAACATGGCAGCAAGGCCACCACACCCACTCCCCCACGTGTTCTTATCATGGCAGCAAGGGCCACACCCCTCCCCCTAGGTGTTCTTATCATGGCAGCAAGCCCACCACACCCCTCCCCCCACGTGTTCTGATCATGGCAGCAAGGCCACCACACCCTTCCCCCCTACGTGTTCTGAACATGGCAGCAAGCCCACCACACCCCCTCCCCTCCCCTACGTGTTCTGAATATCTTTGCATGCAGCATGGCGACCTCCGGGCCCTCCACACTCCATTCCTCTCTCTCTCTATCAAAGAGGGCGGAATCCTCATGACGCCAAACAGGCGAAAAAGGGGTCGGCGAAGGGATTCCCGTCTTCGACGGCCGCTTCTCCTTCGATCCTATGGCCACGGGCAGCTCTCGGGTCGTACCATGGCCACGGTCATATTGTCCATCAGGCACGCGTTTGTCACGTCATCCGGGTCCACGCACTCCATGATGTCCAGCAAGTTCGTCTCGTCCATCAGTCCGAGCACGAGAACGGCTTCCTTGCCGTTCATCGCTGCCACCATCTTGGCAGCCAGGTTGTGATCCATCTCGTGCAGTATTTCCTTGGACTGATCGTTGCTCAGCCCGTTCATGACCGCCGCCGCCGCTGCTGTCTGCATTCCGGCATCTCCTCCTCCGCTACGCCGCCATCACCATGACACCATGACATGCCGCGGATCATAGCATGCTTCCATCCGACGGCCATTTCAGCTGGCCGCGCCCCGCAGGATCATAGCATGCTTCCATCCGACGGCCATTTCAGTGGGCCGCGCCCCGCAGGATCATAGCATGGTTCCATCCGACGGCCATTTCAGTGGGCCGCGCCCCGCAGGATCATAGCATGCTTCCATCCGACGGCCATTTCAGTGGGCCGCGCCCCGCAGGGGCGCTTGAGTACACAGGAGGAGGGCAGGCGAGGGAGGGCTCGGGCACAAGAGGGCTATTGGAGCATCGGAGTTGGCAAAGAAACGCGCAATCCATGCAGGGAGAGTAAGCAGGGGGCCTTGAGGGAGGCAGCGGAGGCGGAGGCACACGCGCAGGCGGTGGAAGGGCGAGGTTGGGCCACACTTTGCCGCTCCTGCCGAGCTCCTCCAGTGTGGACGCTGCGGCGCCGGCCTTCATGTAGACCACCTTGTTCCTCATCTGAGGGCCCCGCCACAGCCTCTCGTGGTCACTCCCCAGCCCCGAGCTCCCCCTGCAGCTCTCCACGGCCGCACCTGCAAGAGCTCGCGCTGCAGCCCCACGCTTCCCTGGGAACCACGCGGCCCACTGCACGGGGGGCAAGCGGGCCTCAAAGATGGTTTTCTGACCCATAGCTGAGATGGGCAAACGGCATCTGTATACGCCCCTGGATTTACGGTTCTGTAAAGTGCTGGGAAGGCGAAGTGTCGAGAGCTCACAAAACACGTGGCGCTTCGACTGTGCGGCCAAAAGGAATACGTAGGGTAGTCAAACCCTGCTTGGTCAACAGTGGGCCGGGAGCCAATTGGCATTGCCGCAGCAGATTGCTAATCGCTGCAATCTATTTGTGTGTCTGTTTGTACTTTTAAGCGCGGATGATGGACTGGAACCATTAGCTAGGCGTAGATTGAGGCCAATCGCTCTCATCACTTCGTTCGGCATACCTCAAAACCTATGTCAAGGCGGTGTCTCCATACGTAACATATGGAAATACCGCTTAGGCAGGTGGAGGAACGCGGTGTCTCCATATGTAACATATGGAAAGACCCCTGAGGCAGGTGGAGGAACGCGGTGTCATCAGCACATTCGCTTGAAGTGAACCTGGGAGCGAATGAGGCTGCATGGCACGCATGCTTTTGTCAATATACCCCGAAGTATAAGCACCAATATATTCGGGGGTATATCACATCTGTGTCTCCAGCGGGATGATGTTCTCTCACATCCCGCTATGAGGCAACCCCTAATCAGTGAAGCTGCAGGATGCTCATTTCTGCACTGCCTTCGTTCCACTTTTGGCTCCCATATGCGCCTGCCTGTTTAAACAACGGTCGAGCAGCTGCAGCTGACTTAGAAGTTGCCGCTTGCAAGCCGAAAGCAGATCTGTGAAATACAATTGACGGCCATTGTTATATATCTGTCGCCCGCGAAGGGACCAGATTGCGCGGATGGCGAATGCAATAACAGATCTATGAGAAAGAGGGATCGAGTCGCGAAGATTCCAAGGAATTGGGCCACTTTCATTGGTCGGAATGCGCGGTGCGCTCTAGCGCGGACCTAGCAGGGGCCAGGGCCTGCGGGAATGGGCCGGAGAATGCCGCCTCGCCGCCAGCCACACCTCATCAGCAGCTGCCTTGCCTGCTCGTGCCATGAGCGTTTCGTCGAAGGCCACGCTCTCCATGATGCTGCCTCCCCGCTCGGAAGTGCTCATGAGTGCTAGCACGCTCGTAACCTGGCCGCTCATCACACCTTCTTGTCTGAGTAAAAGGCATTGGGTCACCGCGCGGCGACCAGCGCTGCTTTCAACCCCGGTCTTAGGCCCGCGGGACCCTTGGACGCTTGCTCCCTCTCGCCTCTCGAGTCTCGCCTCTCGCGCGTGATGCGAGGATGCAGGCCAGTGCCACCCGAGTATGACGCAGGTAGGCAAGGGCGCTCTCACCACGTCCTCATTGAGCATGCCAAGGAGCTCGGCCGCCTCATTGGGGTCGAGGTGCTCGAGGTGCGCCAGGAGGCTGCTCGTGCTCATGCTGGCCAGCAGCGCTATCTGCTCCTCCAGCGGCAGTTCCACCAGCATCGCCACTCGCACTTCTGCCGTGAGGGATCCGATATCCAGGCCGTCCTCCCGGTACTTCTCCAGCACCAGTTTCCGGCGTTCCTCCGGCAGGGCCGCCAGCAGTGTCGCCAACCGCTCAGCCTCCATGTGGGACAGTATCCTGCCCACCGCAACAGCCGCCACCACTCACCCGCAAATCGAAGCCGGACGGGAGTCCCCACCGCCTCCGCAACTTGGCCGGCTGCACGCTCCACCTTCAGGAGGGGGGGGCTGACACATCACTGTCTACTGAGCTGTTGTGCGTTGCCACGCTGTCTGTGTGCAGGGAAACTTGCATGAGGCGCAGCGCGGCGAAGCACTGAGCACCAGTCTCGTCCCGGCGTTTCGCTTGCATGTGGTGCGAGCGGAGGCGGGCGCGGTATAGGGCACGCCCGCACCGTGCAGTGACGACGGGTGCAATCTTGTTAAACATGTCCACCGCAAGTGAGGTCGGCACCGAAGCGATGACAGCTGCAGCATCACTCATGCTGAGGGACATCAGGATGGAGATGGCCTCGATGATGGTCGTATTCATCAGCTGGAACGCTAACCCTTCGATGTCCATCGAATTGCTCGAGCCAGTCTGATTCCACCAAAGGATGGGATGCCCCACCCTACCTCCACCTTACAACTCCACTCTGCACCAGCCAATCGGAATGCGCGCCTGGACCCGCATGCTCAGTCTCTCCCAAACACCTGTGTGTGTCCCTCAAGCGCAACTTTCCAATATATGCGGGCCGGCCAGCACACGCCACAGCCTGATGCTGGCCTCCCTAGCCCCATCACGCCCCACCATTAAAACCTCCCATCTCCCCCCATCCCCCCCCATCTTCTCCCCTTTGCTGCTCCCTCCCACCCCAACCCCACCTTCTGCTATTCCCCTGTCCCCTTCCTTCCCCTTCTATCCAACACTCCCCCTCCCTTGACCGCGCCTCCATCTACCCTGACCGAATGAGGGATGCGGGGTCCCTGCAGGGCCTGCGCGTACATGCTCTTCCACAAAGTGTTTCAGTGGCAACAAGACCGAGCTTTTCCGGCTGTCTTTCCGCCTTTCGCCGTGGTGCTTCAGGTGATTCATCTTGCGGTGCTTCATGAAGGTCCGCCTTCCCATGCGCTCGCTCAGCAGCTGCACCGGCATCCCCGGCCACTCAGCACGGTCAGACAGGCAGAGCGCGAGCGTGGTGGCGCTCGCAGGTGGACACGCGAGGGGCATTTGGGAGGCGCTTCACGCTCGCCACCCCCATCGCGCTCAAGACCAATGCGCCAAGGGGCGGGAAGTGCGCATGTCACGCACTCGAGGCTTGCGCGACACAGACACAGACACAGCCACAGACACAGTCGTCTGCGTGAGTGTCCCGAAGGGTGTGCCGAATCCTTTGATCCGTGGCGTGGGTACATAGTGCAGCCGGTCTTCTGTGGCTACGGGGTGCCAAAGGAGTCGGTCCAAGGATAAGCACACAGACACAGTTATCTGCTGGCGGACAAACCTGGCTAACTCTCTTCACGGCTTCAAGCCTTGCCATCGCCACGAGGACTCGGCCCGCCGTGCGCTGCTCCAGTGGCAGCAGCTCGTCCTCCTCGAAGACGTCTTCCACGTCGAGCCCCATACTCTCCACGATCTCCAGCAAACACTCCTCCATCTCGTTGTCCAACACATCCTCGTCCCATTCATCTCTGCATCCCGCACTCCCCCCCGCGCACGTAGCAGCACCGCCACGTCGAGCTATGGCGACCCGCCATCAGGGTCAGGGCCGCAATGTCGAGCCACTGCGCAGGAGCATGAGGCTTGTGAGCTCATCAGACTCCGCGGAACTGATCCGAGGGATGGCGGAAAAGGACCCTAATCCTCCGCTGGAGCTGACATACGAACATACCGCTTCGTATGCGTATATATATATATATATATACTTCGCATAAGGGTATATCCCGGGCAGGCGTACCCGCTGATATCTAAGGGCATATGCCGGGCAGGCGTACCCGCTGATATCTAAGGGCATATGCCGGGCAGGCTTACCCGCTGATATCTAAGGGCATATGCCGGGCAGGCGTACCCGCTGATATCTAAGGGCATATGCCGGGCAGGCGTACCCGCTGATATCTAAGGGCATATGCCGGGCAGGCTTACCCGCTGATATCTAAGGGCATATGCCGGGCAGGCGTACCCGCTGATATCTAAGGGCATATGCCGGGCAGGCGTACCCGCTGGTATCTAAGGGCATATGCCGGGCAGGCTTACCCGCTGATATCCAAGGGCATATGCCGGGCAGGCGTACCCGCTGTCATCGGACTCCTCATCCACAGGATCGCTTGGCGTTGCTTTCTGTGCGCCAACGCGCCACTTGCTGCGCAATTCTGACTTTTTGGAGGCCTCCTCGCGCTCGCGCTCCTCCTTCAGTCTCTGCACCTCCGCCAGCTGCCTCTGCTGCGCCTGGTACTGCAGGGCCGCGTGCGCATCCTCGATGGCGGCGTGCTGAGCCACCAAACCTGCGAGCGCCCGCATCGGCCAGCGCTGGTCAGAGGCGGGTACGATGCCTCTGGGTGGCAGATCAGTGCGAAGAACAAGGCGAAGCGAAGGGGAAAGCGCGCCGGGGAGGAGAAGGGAAACGGGGACAAGCAGACCCTGAATGTGTATGGTGAACACAGGAAAGGTGCTTGCGAACGATATCCGCTATTGGATGACATTCTAGGACAAACGTAGCCGAAAGATATGAAAGATTTGCAAAGCTTTGCGCCACCGTCAGATTTTTGTCTGGTATAATCTAACGATCAGCAGGAATCTCTGACGCAAGTTTTGCCTGAAAAGCTGTTTCAAAACTGTTGTATCTTTCGGCTACGCTTCTGGAATGTCATAGCAGGTCCGAGTTGTGCCGGAAGGAAGGAGGAGAAGATGCGGGCTTGAGGGGGGAGGCGGGCCGGCAGGGCCGCAGACCTGGGACTGGAGTATTCACCGAGCCGGCAGGCTAAACCCTAAGACCTGAAAGCCCTAAGAGCATTGTGCAAGGCCGCCCTTACCGAGGCGCGCCCGCTGCAGGCCGCACGTCGCCGCCCAGAGCCGGTCTTCCACCCCCGCCATGACGCGCAGCAGCCGCCGGGCCTCGCAGTGCCGCCCTTTCCACACCTGGGCGCATCTCCCCGCCCACACGCACGACGATCTCCCTTCAGCCAGGTGTTGCAGCTCGCGAGGTCGATCCTGGCACAGCGCTTGATTTTGTCTCAGGCAAGCCACAATGTCTGCGGTACGTCAGATCAAGGCGCAACGCACGTGATCACGAGCAAGGTATGAGCCCTCGTCAGGAGTTCAGCTGACCGTGCGCCTCAGAGATACTGGGATAGGGATGTCAGGGGTTAGGAAGCGGTGGACATATTCTGAAACCCCGATCGTTGGACCCAAAGTTTAAATCGGACTTCCCATACAGTATTTTTTTGGAGAACTCGGAGGTTCTCATTCGCGATGAATTCAATCCGATCCGTAAGTTTTTCGGGGAAATTGCCCGAGATGACCCTCCAAAGAGACCTCACGGGATTCATCCCAAAATCGATCGGACGCAGGGAGGTGTCCACAGGGGTGGCGCGCAGGGAGGTGTCCAAAGGAGTGGCGCGCAGGGAGGTGTCCACAGGGGTGGCGCGCAGGGAGGTGTCCACAGGGGTGGCGCGCAGGGAGGTGTCCACAGGGGTGGCGCACGGTGGGCTGCTGCGTGGAGGCCGTCTTGAGCTTGGAGTGCTCCTTCAGGAGCATGTGCATCTCCCTCTTCTCACACTTCTCCAGGCACGACACCCAGTACGCCGCGGTGCGCTGGAAGAACGGCGCGAGCTCCAGCAGAGCGTGGCAGAACTGCGCCGTGGACTGCCGCAGGTTGACCCGCGGCGTCACCGCGGGCGTCGCCGTCGCCATCGGCGTCGCCACATCCGTCACCTCGGTGCCCAGGATGGCTCCCAGTCGGTGCTGGGTCGAGGTTGGCAGTGTCAGCGGAGGGGGAGCGGGCGGCCCATGCGGCGTGCTCTTGTCCTCGAGCTCCTCGCGGCGGGGTCCCGCCTGACGCCCGCGGTGGCGGTCCATTGTGTTGCTCATGGCGAGCTCCATCACCTGTGGCAGTGTCGGCCAGTGCACCGGCGGGGCTGTCTCCTCCTCCACATCCGACAGCTGCGACCCCGGCGGCAACCAGCCCGAGGGCGCCCTTGTCAAGACACGCACAAGCGCGGCGGCATGGTCACCCGCCATAACCAACGGTCACTTCCGCCAATGCATCATGCGGGTACTGCGCAGTGGCCCATCGTCGGGATGTGGGGCTGACAGCAAGGGGGGACTTGCTCATCAATTTGGTGACCCGCGCCTCTGAGGAGGAGGAGCTGCAAGGAGTGGCGCCCCCAGCAAGTGGGGTCACCCACCACAACCGGATGCCGCCGGCTGCCAACGGGTCCAGCCCTCGCCTCCATACAACACGATTGGCATCTTAAGCAATGGGCGAATGTGCGCACGCCGCGGGGAGGCCTACCGTGCCGGCTGGGCTCAAGCGGTCCAGTCGAGGCGGGCTAAGGCTGTCATGAAGTCCGGCACTCGCCCGACCGCTCCTGACTGGCGGCGTGACGAGGCTCCCGAGGTTCACCACGAGCGGTGTCCCAGGGTGGGACTCCACCGTGAGTTGCTCCGGCTGCCCGGGCGGCGGCGGCACCTCGCTCCCGGAGCGCCCGCTGCATTCGCCCCAGAGCTTATCCGCGTCCCCGAGGAGGTGGCGCGCGTCGTCCATCAGCCACGACTTCTTGGGGTCATCCCCGTGCCACCGGTGCAGTGACCCCATGTACTGCCCAGGGTCCTGCTGCTCCCTCTGCCACGCCTGTGTCGCCCCGCCCAACGCTCACCTGGTAACCCCCTTGTCCTGTCCACCCGTACACTCTGACCGATCCCGGTGAGCGACATCGACATTGAACGCGAAGGATCTCCTCCGCTGACGCGGCCAGCCTGCCACGCCACGTCACCAGGCGAGCCGAAGCGGGGACGGCTGCGCCTGGAGCAGGGCCCGCTGGAGCGGGACACGCTCCGAGATTGCAGGCCGCGGGCGGAGCGCTGAGAAGATCTCCACACGGGGGGGACGGCTGAGTGGGGGTAGACGCAAGGCCTGCGCCTCCTGCCCGCCAGAGGGAGCATGTGGGGAGGAGAGGGGGGCCGCGCGGGTCGCACCTCGAGGGTGGCGCGCAGGGCCTGGTGCTGGTGCTGCAGCTCCTGCAGGGCGCCCATGCACTTGTCCCGCAGCAGCGCCTCCACGCAGCCGGCCCGGCACTTGGGCACCCGCAGGTGGGTCCAGAGCTCGCCCATACGCTCCTGCCGGAGCGCGTTCTTCCCTCCCTCCGGCAGCGCGCCAGCCTCGCTGAGGAGCGGCGCCAGGTGGTCGCTCAGCCGCGCGTACCGCAGGAGCCGCAGGAGCTCCGGGAACTGCCTCAGCACCGTGGCGAAGCACTTCCAAACCATCTCCTCGCGCGGCTCCTCTTGATCGTGCCCGACCTGCCGCTCCCGCCCCCTCCCCCGACAGACCTTTTGCCTCGGAGGAGCGCCACAGTGCTCAGCTCCGAACCGGGCCTTTACGTGTCCTCCCTCGCGGCTTGAGCCTCCGACAGACGCCGCCGCCGGCTCTTCCTTGTGCGCCGACCGGCCACTGCGAGCCCCTGCTGCCTTCTGAAAGAGCCGATTCTGACCAAACAAGCTACTCCGACAAACAGCTGATTCTGACCAAACAAGCTACTCTGACAAACAGCTGATTCTGACCAAACCAGCTACTCTGACAAACCGCTGATTCTGACCAAACAAGCTACTCTGACAAACAGCTGATTCTGACCAAACAAGCTAATCTGACAAACAGCTGATTTGTTCAAATTGGAGTGCAACAGAATTTTTGTGGTTTCAGACTTTCAGAATCCGTGACTCCTGCTGCAGTAGAGCCGAATGACACATGTAGCTCCGTGACACAAACAGGATGTACAAGCAGCCACGAAGCGACACGCCTGTTCAGCTCTGTTCCTTTTGCTCTTGCAAACAGGAACTTCACGGGTACCTACGGTACTCTGTGAGGCACACTGCAAATCCGATTTTGTAATTTTCTTCACCTGTTTCACCGGTAAAACAGTAGAGTAGGTAGTGACTAGACCACTTGGTTGTACGACGGCGATTGAACGACGACAGGAGATCTGACAGAGAAGTCGCGGGGACGGCGTTACGACTTCAAACGACGGCTTCACAGCGGCTACGACAGTACGATTGACTTCACTGTTACTCCTCTGAGGGAGAGAGAATGGCTGGTTCTTCGAAGGGCAAGTCTACAGAGGATTTCCCTCCCCTCCCGGGGAAGCCAGACATCGGGCAGGCTTCCCCTTCCCCGGCAGCACAGTCCACTCAGGACGTGCTGATGCAACAAATTCTGACGATGCAAAAGCAGCAAGGGGAGCTGCTTGAGATGCAGAGGCAGCAGGCAGAGGAACATCGACTGCTACGTAGTGAGCTTCGACGTCAAGCACAGATCAACGTTGAGCTGGAGGCGAAGGTGGCAGCGAAGCCTGGAACTTCTGACCCGGACTCCGCAACCAAGACCGCCGAACAACTTCTGGAGAGAAGGAGGAAGCTGGACTACGTGCCAGCAGCCTCAGTCAACCCGTTCCCACCGCGGCCGGCTACACTGACATCGAGGATGCCGCAGTTGTACGACCTGCACGGCAGCAAGACGCACGACGCGCTCTCCAAGAAGTCCAACTCTTCGATGAAGTAAGAGTGCATGGTTCTGGCTCCAGCGCTGTCTTATTTGCACGACGTGGTGGACGCGTGCAACAAGACGTTGGACGTGAACGAGGACTCCTGATTGACGCAGAGAGAATGGCAGAGACACTTCCACGAGGTTACCAACTCGGTGCACGGCGTGTACGCGTTGCTGTGCAACCGTTGGACGATGCTGGAACTGCGCGGGCAGCTGGAGCAGGAGCCTGGTTCTTCGCAGCGTGGAGGATCGGACGCTCTACTCGCAAAGCTGCAGTTCGTGGAGGACAGGGTCTACCAGGCAGCAGACGGCGTGGTGGCGGATGAGGTGTTGCAGCAGTGGCTGAACGACTTCGACAAGAACCGCGGCAGGGCGATGCTGAACCTTACGTCGAAAAATGCAGCGAACGCGGAAACGTGAAATGTGAAAGATCCACGGGACCGCGACCGCTGGAAGGAGCGTAAGAACAACGAGGAGAAGGACGGTAAGAAGCCTACCGACAAAGGCGGCAAGGGCCGGGGCGGAAAGCCCGCGGCCGATGTGTGATGTGCATGCCGCCACCCCGTCCAGCGCAACAGCCCTCTCCGGGCGCTGGGCGGGGGAAACTCACCGTGCAACAGCAGGTGAGACAGCGGAGGGGAGCATGGCGCGCGGCGGGCGCCAGTTCCGAGGTGATGCAATGGATTACTCACGGGGTGAAGTTGAGGTGGAAGCGCAAGCCTCCGCCTCCGTTCGACCACGGGGTGTCACTGAGGGATGCTACGCGGCAGCAGCAGGTGTGGCTGGACGCGGAGAAGGAGAGGCTGCTGGAGAACGGTGCCTGGACGAGAGCGACGAGAAGATCTCACGTGTCTCGCGCTTTTTTAGTGCTAAAACCGGGTACGAACAAGTGGAGACTGGTGGTGGACTTCCGATGGCTGAACCAGTGGTGTGTGAAAAATCGTGTGAAGATGGAGACGCTGAAGAAACTAAGGAGACTGGCGAAACCGGGCGACTGGTGCTTCAGCTTCGACCTCCAGGACGGTTTTCATGCGCTGGGGATCCACCTGGACTTTCAGGAGTTCATGCAGTTCGATCTGCAAGGGGACCTGCTTCAATGTTCAGCGATGCCGTTCGGATGGAGCGACGCTCCGAGAGTTTTCTGCAAGTTCGTACGCGTGATGGTGGAGGCTTTACGTTCTCCACAGGCAGCGGAGGATCGCAGAGAAATCAAGAGACTGCGGGACGGTTCCGCAGTACGACAGCGATGGTCAGTCCGTCGCAGGACCGGTGGTGCTGGCGGGGACGCGAACCGTCACAGCGGAATGCGAGTACTACCGTACATGGACGATTTTCTGGTGCTGGTCGACTCTCAGCGAGAAGGCTTTCTGCGTCGAGAAAAAGTTCAACTGGTGCTTCATCGACTTGGCCTACGGCGGAACGAGAAGAAGGGCCAATGGGAGCCTACGCAGGTGGTGGAGCACCTCGGGCTGGAGGTGGACCTGAAGCTGGGACAATTCCGTGTGACAGAACGACGGGTACACAAAATCCACACCAAGGCGAAGGAGATCCTGTGCGACGCAGCGAGAAATCGGAGGTGGATTCCTGCCATGAGACTGGCGTCCTTCACGGGACTCTGCCAATCCGTGTACTTGGCAGTACCAGCGGCGCGGCTCTACCTACGGGAGCTCTACTTCGTGCTGGCGGAGAAACGCAGCTGGGGAGCGAAGGTAAAAATCTCGCGTTCAGCTCGGGGGGACTTAGAATGGTGGTCCAGGCTGCCTGTGATGAGCAGGTGGAACGGGCGCAAGATCTGGAGATCCCCGACGAGAGCGAAGGTGCACACGGACTCTTCGATGACAGCTTGGGGAGGAGTGCTGAACCTGAAGTTCCCCGCGCGAGGTTTCTGGCCAGACGAGATGCGCTGCTGGCACATTACACACCTGGAGCTGGAGGCCGTGTACAAGACCGTACAGGCGTTCCTGCAGGAGCTGGAGGGCAAGGTCGTACGGCTCTACTGCGACAACCAGGCGGTGGTGGCGATGCTGTCACACTTCACCTCCAGGAACCCGGACCTGATGAGGAGAATGAGGAGACTCTGGCTGCTACTGGATCTGCACGACATCGAGTTGCAGGCTCGGTACATCCGCAGCGAGGCCAACGTGTGGGCCGACAACCTTTCGCGTTGCGAGGATTTGGACGACTGGCGGCTGAATCGGGACTGGTTCGTGTGGGCCAACAAGCAGTGGGGGCCCTACACAGTCGACCGGTTCGCTTCCGAGATCTCCGCGCAGCTTCCTCGGTACTACGCTGCGTGGAAGGACCCGAAGTGCGAAGGTGTGGACTCTCTGACGTACGACTGGCGGGGGGAGAACAATTGGGTGAACCCCCCGTGGGCGCTGCTGGACGAGGTGGCGCACAAGCTGCGGGAGGAGGGGGCCGCTGCTACGGTGGTGGCTCCGTACTGGCCGGGACAGTCCTGGTTCAGAGAGCTGGAGGCCCTGGCCACCGAGGTGGTGATCATGCCACGGCGCAGGGACCTGTTCACTCCGAGCAGGCTGGGAGGGTCCGAGCTGCTCGGGCCCTCGAAATGGGACGCTGTGATGTTCTTCATCGAGGCGCGCCCGTGAGTTACTACGCTGCTGAAGTACGAAGAAGCTCTGCTACGAGTACGACAGCAAGCAAGGTGACCGTGGGTACAAAAATCGAGGTGTTCTGGAAGGACGATGACTGCTTCTACCCGGGTGTGGTGAAGGAGTTCGACGAGGACGGGAAGGCGCACGTGCTGTACGACGACGGCGACGAGGAGACGCTAGACTTGTCCGAAGAGAACTTCAAAATCATCAACAGCACGGACGAGGCAACAGACGCGGACGGCGAGAACACCGAGCGGAGCAGCGGAGGCAACTACGAAGAGTACAAGCGCGGTGGTGTTGTACAAAATTTCCTCACGTGCTCACTTTGTGAGCGGTGGAGGGGTGAGTTGGGACCTTCCTGGCTCACGGAACTGGCGGTGTCGATGCAGAGAAAGGCACTGCTGGACACGACGAAGGACAACTACGGACCGAAGGCACGGCGATTCATTTTATTTTGTGAGCGTGACCAACGGCCGTGGCTGCCAGCGTCGGAGGCGACCGTGCTGCTGTACATCGCCTCTCTGTTGGAGGACGGGAACATCCAGTCGGCATCCTTACAGCCGTACCTGTCCGCCATCAACAACTACCACGAGGACCTTGGTTTTCCTGGACCAGCGAAGGGGCGTTCTGTGACCCGAGCTGTGAAGGGGATGGCGACCATCCAGGCGGAGCTGGCGGTGCAGGAGGAGAACATCGAGACCCAGCGGACGTGGCTGCCAGCGGCACACGTACGACGTGTGCACGAAGCAGCGCTGAAGTTGACTCCGAGATCGCCTGAGGAGCTGCAGCTACTGCGAGCCTTTACCTACGTGGTTGTGGCCTTCGTGACCTTCGGCAGACCGGACACGGGGACCTCGTTGTCACGGCAGCACGTTCATTGTGGCGACAGTGAGTTCTCAGTGGTGCTGCTGAAGGAGAAGGGACGGCGACACCTTCGAGTGAAGAGACGCCTGTGCATCCCCTGGAAGGGGGTGGCTCTGTTGAAGGAGCTGATCGAGCACTGGGAGTTCCACCGTGACACGGCTTGGAACAGTTCTGAGAAGACTCAACCTGACGCCTACTGGCTGCTACCCGAGGACCCGAAGAACTTCAAGGCTTCCGTGGCAAATGACTGGATTGGTCTAGCTCTCGGCGAGCTGGACTGCAGACCTCCTGAAGGAGGTCACTTTTCTGCACACAGCACCCGGAAGGGTGCCACGACGTGTGCTCGAGCTGTGGGTGTTACAATGGAGAAAGTGTGCTTCCTGGGAGGCTGGTCACAGTTCTCTTCGGCAGTGCAACACTACATCGACCCGACAGCTCTGAGGGACGCAGACATGGACTACTACTTCGCTTGGTTAACATGGTCACAGTGACAGAGATCAGATTTCTTTTGTGTGCCTCACAGTTTCATCTTTGGTTTCATGGCAAATGAGGATTCGAGCAAAAGAGAAATGTTCAAATTGGAGTGCAACAGAATTTTTGTGGTTTCAGACTTTCAGAATCCGTGACTCCTGCTGCAGTAGAGCCGAATGGCACATGTAGCTCCGTGACACAAACAGGATGTACAAGTAGCCACGAAGCGACACGCCTGTTCAACTCTGTTCCTTTTGCTCTTCCCACCGCTCCCGACCCAGAGGACTCTTTCCTTTTGGTGACGTGCACAGACAGTCTGGACATCTCATCAAAAACATGAATTTAGAAAGCATGTAAAAAGCACAAAATGCATTTTAAACACTTTACAAAATCATTTTAATAAAATGTATTGCAGTGCCTGCCTTTGGCAAATGAGGATTCGAGCAAAAGAGAAACTGACCAAACAAGCTACTCTGACAAACGGCTGATTCTGACCAAACAAGCTACGCCGACAAACAGCTGATTCTGACCAAACAAGCTACTCTGACAAACAGCTGATTCTGACCAAACCAGCTACTCTGACAAACGGCTGATTCTGACCAAACAAGCTACTCTGACAAACAGCTGATTCTGACCAAACAAGCTAATCTGACAAACAGCTGATT
>LGRX02034458.1:0-14964 GCA_001247695.2 Cymbomonas tetramitiformis | reverse complement strand
CTCCACCACACATAACTCAAATCGATCCCACGCTCACACCTTCTTCCATGCCACCCCCTCCTCCACACGCACCTCATACCGATTTAACATTTCCGCCTGCTTCCATGCCGCCCCCTCCATCTTTATAACTCAAATAGATCACGCTCGCACCCCTTCAAGTAGAAAGCCCCCTCCACCACCAGCACCTCACCATAGATACCACACCAGCACCTGATTCCCTACCGCCCCCTCCACACTGCTTTTTCACCGCCAGTCACAGCTAGATGCCACACCCGCCTTCTTCCATGACCCCCCCCTCCACCACACATACCTCATATAGATCTGCATGTTGCATCTGCAGCACCCTGCCACCCCCTCCACCACACGCCCTCCTTACAGATTTCACATTTCCACCTGCTTCCCTGCTGCAGCTTACCGGCTCCATCACGCACACCTCATACAGATCCCACACTAGCATCTGCTCCATGCCGCCCCCTCCACCACGCGCACCTCATACAGATCCCACACCCGCACCTTCTCCCATGCCGCCCCCTTCACCGCACGCACCGTATGCAGAATCAACACCCGTGTCACAGTACATGACACCTGCCATTACCCCGACCCAGCAGCGCCAGCGGGCTCGTCGGCAGTACCGGTGGGCTGCTGCGCCGCCGTCCACGGAGACCTTGCTGAGCAGCCTGAACGACCACGGCATCCCGCGTGTGGTCAACGAACCGGCCATTTTTTCCGACATCGCTGACGTTCCGCCCCGCCCAGCGCTCGTGCAGGGGCAGTACATATCCCTGCACTCCAACACTGTACACCACCTCCCACTGCACGTATACCTCTATACCCCACACGTGGCGCTCCTCCGCGCACTGCAATCTGGCCCCCACCAGCCCGCCAGTAGGGGGCAGCGCGTGTGGGCGCCTTCACGCCCAGCCCCCTCCCCTCGGGCCACCCGGGACTGGCTCCGCTCCCACAGGCCGCAGTCGGAGGCGAAACCACGCGGCGAGGCAGCGCGGTGGAGCATGGACCCCAACACAGGGAGGCTTCTGGCCGAGCTGCCCGGGAGCCAGGGCGCGGACGCAAGCCAAGGGAGCCGCGGACGTGGCCGCGCTGACGAGGGGGTGGGGGGGGAGGAGGAGGAGGAGGAGGAGGAGCTACGTCCGGCATCACCAAAGTACGACGAGCCGTACCTCGTGACCTTGAACTTCTACGGGCTCGAAGGAGGCGCCGCGCGGGGCTCCCAGCGCAGCCGCGCGGTGCCAAGAGGCGCATCACTGCCGGTCTCCAGATGGGGCACCCAGGGGAGTCCGGCAGGGCGGAGCCCATCTCAGCTCTCGAGGGATGCCGCTCGGACCCCGGGAGGGGGTGGGCCCTCTGCGGGTGCCGGAGGGGGCGAGGGGGGAGCGCACGAGGCAGCGCGGTCACCGCAGAGCAGCCTGGAGCGCCACTCTCTGGGCAGTGACCACGGCGACCAGGTCCTCAGGCCTGATCCTGTGCTCCCATTGGCTGCGAGCTGCGAGGTGGGGACCATGGACAGCAAGGCTGATTCTGCGCACCCATTGGCTGCGAGCTGCAATGTGGTGACCACGGACAGCAAGGATGAGGTGCATCCAATAGCTGCGAGCTGCAAGGTGGTGACCACAGACAGCAAGCCTGATCCTGGGCACCCATTGGCTGCGAGCTGCGAGGTGACCACGGACGGCACGGCTGATCCTGCGCACCTATTGGCTGCGAGCTGCGAGGTGACCACGGACAGCAAGGCTGATGCTACGCACCCATTGGCTGCGAGCTGCGAGCTGCGGACCACGGACAGCAGAGGCTGATACGCACCCATTGGCTGGCAGCTGCGGTGGTAACCACGGACAGCACGGCTGCACACCCATTGGCTGCGAGCTGCGAGGCGGTGACCACGGACAGCAAGGCTGATTCTACGCACCCATTGGCTGCGATCTGCGAGGTGACCACGGACAGCAAGGATGAGGCGCACCCATTGGCTGCGAGCTGCGAGGTGACCATGATGGAGAGGCAAACCGGGGAGGCCAGCGGCAGCGGGGAGCGTGTTGCAGAGAAGGAGGGCTACGGCTCGGGCTGTGGAGGGTGCGTGAAGGAGCCGGATGGGAGGAGTACGCTAGAGCCTGCCAGCAGCGCGGACGGCAGTGCGCCCGAGAGGGGTGTCAAGAGGGGATCAGGGGCTATTGCCGCGAGCACGGCGGAGTGCGAGGCATCGGGAGTCAGTGGGGGCGGTGACTTAGGAGAAGCCGGTGCGCCTCCCGCAGCCACGTGCACAGCTGGTGGGGCTAGGGTACCGGAATCGCAGACGGGCACCGTGGCAGCGGAGGTGGGGTTCGGCCCTGTAGAGATGGGAGAGGGGGCTACAGCATCGGCGGCAGGGGTGGTGGCGGCGGAGGTTGGTAGTGTGGCGGCGGGGGCCGGGGCGAGTTCGGGGGCAGTGCCTAGAGTGGAGCGGGCGGAGGGGCTCAGCAAGCGAATGTCCACGGCGATTGGAGGGGGAAAGAGGAAGACCTCCGCAGGCGGGGTCCCGGGAGGCGTATCCCAGATCACCCCCCCGACGCCGACGCAGACATGGGGGCAGGCCGGGCTGGCAACGCAGACAGGGTTCGCTCTGAGCGGGGGCAAGCAGGCGCAGCAGGTGACGGTGGTGAGCCTGGAGGTGCAGGCCGCCTGCAGAGGGGAGATGCGGCCGGACCCAGCGGTGGACCCGGTGCAGTTCATCGTCCTTGCAGTCCACGACGATGCCACTGATCCCGCTGGGGTCGCCGGTACCACCCTCGTGCTCATCCACGACTCATCCGTGACGACCCCGGCCGCCCAGGGGAGCTCCGCAGGCAGCCCCCAGGCACACCCAAGCCCCCCAAGAGGCTCGGACACCCACGTGGGTGAGGCCCCTCAAGGGGGTGAGGGAGGACACGAGGGAGGGGATGCGGTGGGAAGGCGGACCGCTGCCGGGCGTCGTCCACGGCGCTCCACTGCAGCCGAGGGGCAGGCAGGCTGCGAGGTGCTGCTGTACCCGACCGAGGAAGCCCTGCTGCGGGGCTTCCTGCAGATAGTCCAGGTGCGCGCCCGAGCTGCGCCGGCCGCCCACTCGCCCCGATGCCCGCTGCGCTGCACGCCCACTCGGCCCCGATGCCCGCCGCGCTGCAGCCCACTCGCCCCGATGCCCGCCGCGCTGCACGCCCACTCGCCCAGATGCCCGCCGCGCGTGACGCCCGCCCGATGCCCACCGCGCCGCACGCCCACTCGCTCTGTTGCCCCGCCACGCTGCACTGCCACCGCCTCGATGCCCGCGGCGCCGCACGCCCGCTCCGCTCGACGCCACCGCAGGGCCTCACCGCCCGACGCCCACCGCGTTGCACGCCCACTCGCCCCGATGCCCGCCGCACTGCACGCCTGGGCCCGATGGTCACGCGCTGCACGCCATTCGCCCTGATGCCCGTTGCACGCCCACTCGCCCCGGATGCCCGCTGCACGCCCACTTGCCCTGATGCCACCCGGGCCGCGTCGCACACACCACTGCCTGATGCCCGCCGCGCTGCACGCCCACTTCTCGCCTGATGCTCCGCCGCACTGCACGCCCCGCCTTCTCCCGATGGCCGCCGCACTGCACCCACTCGCCCTGATGCCCGCTCGTGCTGCACGCCCACTCGCCCCGATGCCCCGCCGCGCCGCACGCCCACTCGCCCTGATGCCTGCCGTGCTGCACGCCCACGGCTTCCCGATGCTCCGCGCGCCGCACGCCCACCCGCCCGATGCCCGCCGCGCCCGCACGCCCACTCCCCGCCCTCGGCTCCGCGCGCCGCACCCACTCGCCCGATGCCCGCCCGCGTGCCCCACTCTCGCCCCCATGCCCGCCGCACTTCCGGCTCGCCCCGATGCCCGCCGCGCCGCACACCCACTCGCCCCGATGCCCGCCGCGCTGCACGCCCACTCGCCCCGATGCCCGCCGCGCTGCACGCCCATCTGCTCGCGGCCTGCTGCCCAAGGTGCTGGTGTGGTGTCTCATGATGCAAGCGTCTTTGAATTCCACTTCAGCCGGTCGATCGGCGCCGCGTGCGGGGTGCATGCTGCTCGTATTGTCCACACAATGAGGTCCTCTGAGATGGCATCGTTAGTTTCCTAGTTACTTATCTTGCACACCCCGGAATGCTGACGTGGCATCCGAAATTGGCGGTTTTCGCGAGCGCGTGGGGGCGGAGCGGCTCTCTGAGGCGCTTGCTCCCGGGGGAGTGCCGCAGGAGATGGACCCGGACATCGTGATGGGCTGGGAGGTGCATGCCGGGTCGCTGGGCTACCTGCACGAGCGTGCCTGTGCGGCGCTGTCGCTCAACCTCCTGCGCGCAGCCTCGCGCGTGCCCGAGCTCCCGTCGCGCCGCGAGCGCGCGGACGAGTACGGCGAGAGCCACGCGAGCGGCATCCACCTCGCCGGGCGCGTGGTGCTCAACCTGTGGCGCCTCCTCCGCAGCGAGGTGAAGCTCGGCATCTACACCTTCGAGAACTGCGTCGCGGCCGTGCTCCGGCACCGGGTGCCACACGTCCCTGCACACCGCCTCGCGCGGTGGTTCACCGGGGCCGCCGGGAGCGGAGGGCGCGCGCGGTGCGTGGAGTACCTCACGCGCCGCGCGCAGATCAACCTGCAGCTCGTGGATCATCTCGACCTGCTCAATCGGACGGCGGAGCTTGCGCGGCTCTTCGGCATCGAGTTCTATTCGGTGCTCTCCCGCGGGAGCCAGTATCGCGTGGAGTCCATGCTCCTGCGCCTCGCCCACACCCAGAACTTCCTCATGCTTTCCCCCAGCAAGGCTCAGGCGTGCCCACCACCGCCACCATGCCCTCCACGCGCGCCATGGCTTCTTGGGTTTTCGGAGAGTTTCGGGATTTGAGCTTCGATTTGCGAGCATCGGGCATTTTATGCTGGGTCCCCGGGACATCTGCCACGTTGGCTGATGGGGTGCACTAAACGAGTGGCTCTAGTGAGCTGGCGCGACTGGGGGCGGGTGGACGTGGCAGGTGAACGACCAGCCGGCGATGGAGTGCCTGCCCCTGGTGATGGAGCCCCAGTCGCGCCTGTACACCGACCCGATGGTTGTGCTGGATTTCCAATCGCTGTACCCGAGCCAGATGATCGCCTACAACCTGTGCTACTCGACATGCCTCGGCCGCGTCCCCCCCGCCGGCGCTTCCCCGGCGGCCGCGCGCACTCTCGGGGCCGCCAAGCTGTCACTGCCCCCCGGGACCTTGGCCAAACTGGCAGGGGGGCTCACCATCACCCCAAATGGCGTGCTATTTGCGCCGCCGGAAGTGCGTCGAGGTGTGCTGCCGCGGCTGCTGAACGAGATCCTGAACACGCGCATCATGGTAAAAGCTGCCATGAAGCGCGCCGGCCAGGTGCCTCACCACCCCCCTCGGCAGGGCGGAGGTACCGCCTCCTGACCCTGCCATGAAGCGCGCCGGCCAGGTGCCTCACCACCACCCCTCGGCAGGGCGGAGGTACCGGCTCCTGACCCTGCCATGAAGCGCGCCGGCCAGGTGCCTCACCACCCCCCTCAGCAGGGCGGAGGTACCGCCTCCTGACCCTGCCATGAAGCGCGCCGGCCAGGTGCCTCACCACCCCCCTCAGCAGGGCGGAGGTACCGCCTCCTGACCCTGCCATGAAGCGCGCCGGCCAGGTGCCTCACCACCACCTGGCAGGGCGGGAGGTACCGCCTCCTGACCCTGCCATGAAGCGGCTGCCAGGTGCCTCACCACCTCCCTCAGCAGCAGAGCGGGAGGGCTCGCCCTCCTGACCCCGCCATGAAGCGCGCCTGCCAGGTGCCTCACCACCCCCCTCAGCAGGGCGGAGGTACCGCCTCCTGACCCTGCCATGAAGCGCGCCGGCCAGGTGCCTCACCACCCCCCTCAGCAGGGCGGAGGTACCGCCTCCTGACCCTGCCATGAAGCGCGCCGGCCAGGTGCCTCACCACCCCCCTCAGCAGGGTGGAGGCGCCGGCTCCTGACCCTGCCATGAAGCGCGCCGGCCAGGTGCCTCACCACCCCCCTCAGCAGGGCGGAGGTACCGCCTCCTGACCCTGCCATGCGCCCCAGCCGCCCAGAGCCTGAATACAGTATTCGTTCCAAGGGCGACTCTCAGAGGTTGGACTCTCGCTCTGGTACGAAATGGCCGCTTCAGAATTTCTAGGACGCGGCTTTTACTCTAAAACTCAGCCTGCTTTTTCCGTCACCACCACCTCTGTAGCTCGCGGCTCAGCTTCATTAGCGTCATCATCTGATGACACTGAAATGCAGCGGGCTCGGTTGTGGACATAACTTCATTTCTGAGGTGCTCGCTGTCCTCTGAGTGGCTGCGCGCAGGGCAGTGCGGCGCGCGTGCTTCAGCGGGTGCTCAACTCGCGGCAGTTCGGGCTCAAGCTGATTGCCAACGTCACGTACGGGTACACCGCAGCTGGGTTCTCTGGCCGCATGCCATGTGCTGAGCTGGCGGACTCCATCGTGCAGTCTGGCCGTGCCACGCTGGAGCGGGCCATTGAGATGATCGAAAGCAATCAACGGTGGGGGGGACGAGTTGTGTATGGCGACACGGACAGCCTCTTTGTACACCTGCCAGGACGTACCCGTCAGGTTGTGCGCCGCCCGCCCAGAATAAATGCTTGGACTGCGGTTTGCAAGAATAGTGAGGTAGCGAGGTGACAAGCCCAAGCGGAGGACTCTTTCAGGCTTGATGTGCTTTCGAGAGTGTGGCTTCTTGTGACTACACCCCGCCCTTTCCTCCCGGCAATCGCAACCCCTCGAAGGATACTTCCTTGCATTGCTTACCGCTGATGATGTGTGCCGCCTGGCATAGCGTTGGCATGAGGCGGATAAGCCAGCGCCAGACTCCTGTGAGTCGAGGGCACTCCGACAGGCGCCGCCTGAGACATTGGTTAGTCCAGCTGTACGGAGCACTGTTCCCTCGGCGCCTCCATTTGCTCGGTTGGTGCGCCGTCGCCTCTGAAGATCACAATGCGGGTTTACGGTCCGATGCGCAGGAAGCGTTCCAGCTCGGAGCAGAGATGGCGGCAGCGGTGACGGCGGCCAATCCGGCGCCGGTGTGCCTGAAGCTTGAGAAGGTGTACCAGCCGTGCGTGCTGGTGACGAAGAAGCGCTATGTGGGGATGAAGTACGAGGGCCCGAAGCAGACTGTGGGATCCTTCGAGGCAAAGGGCATCGAGACGGTGCGGCGCGACACCTGCCCCGTGGTGGCCAAGGTGATGGAGAAAAGCCTGCGGCTGCTGTTCCAGCCCCCCCACGACCTCTCCCGCGTGAAGGCGTACCTGCAGCGCCAGTGGGGGAAGACCTTCAGCGGCCGCGTGTCCGCCGAAGACTTTGTATTTGCCAAGGAGGTGCGCTTTAGGGGCCACAGATGGCGCGGGAGGGCGGGATCCTACTCCTCGCTGACGTGTCAGCTGGCGTACAGGGCTCCATCCCACACTCTCAGTCTACAAACTGTCGTGGCGGCATGATCACAGGTTTGATCACCACTTGCACATGCCATGCATGAAGTCCGTGGCGCGAGGCCCGGCTCCTGTTTCCCTCCAAACGGGAAGTTGTCAATATGTACTTAATCAATATAAACATGCCCTTGTTCAATATAAACATGCACTTGTTCAATATGAACATGCACTTGTTCAATATGAACATGCGCTTGTTCAATATAAACATGCACTTGTTCAATATAAACATGCACTTGTTCAATATAAAGATGGACTTGTTCAATATGAATATGCACTGCTCGCGCACAAATTCACAACCATTGGCCAATGTGCAGAGTTCCTCTGCGCGCCCTTCCAGACGGCCGAATGCAGGCGTGGAGCAGCCGTGCCTGCGGGACAGAGGCCGGCCAAAGGGGCAGGCCGCCAAGCATCAGAGGCCGGGCAGGCCAGCTGGCATCATATGTTTGCTTGGGAGACCCGAGCCGCCCGAGAAGAAGTGGCGTCGTGGGTAGAGCCCCGGCGGGGTGGAAGTAGTTGCCAGCATGCTTCCACTGCAGCTCTATGCTCCCGAATGCTGTACTCCCATGAAAGATCCCATGAAAGTACGGCGTTCGGGAGCATAGCCAAGCTTCGCTGGCGACTTTCCGCTATGCTCCCCGCTGCCTGCAACACTCGTCTGCACTGCGCCATTGCTTAAATCTTAAGGCGCGACTTAGTCACTAACAAAAGATTGTTTCCCCCAGAAATACTGGAGTGAGCGAGCTGCGGCAGAAAAAACCTCCTGCACTGTTCCGGCTTGTGCTGGGGCTCTGTGTCCTCTTTCGCGCCGCCCCCCGTGCCAAGCAAGCAAGCCCGCAGTGTAACCGTCCAGTTCCAGGCCGTTCGTACTGGTTCGAGGTTGCGCACGGGGCGCCTCTCACAGACGCGGGCCGTGGTGCGCCGGTCATACAATCTGGGGTCATACAATCGGGGGCGCAGGTACGCCTTGGCACTTACAGCGACCGCTACGGCCTGGTGCCCCCCGCGGCCATCGTGGCGGGGCGCGCCATGGCGAAGGATCCCCGCGCCGCGCCGCAGTACGGGGAGAGGGTGCCCTACGTGGTGGTGTGCGGCGAGCCTGGGGCGCGCCTGGTGGACCTGGTGGTGGACCCCCACGCGCTGCTGGACAACCCGGGCACGATGCAGCTACACGCGGTGTACTACATCACGAAGCACGTCGTGCCCTCCCTGCAGCGCATCCTCGGCCTCGCCGGCGCCAACGTGCTCGCGTGGTGCGACCCCCGCGCTCATTCCACTCTCCCTAGTTTGGTTGCGTGATGTGACGACCAACGGCGCCCTGGCAGTGGAGTGTGGAGGGCGGCGGTGGAGCTCATCCCGGTGTCGGAGCGACGAGCGCAGTGGTCGAGTCTGCGCTGGTGGTGGTGTCAGGCGTGGTAGTAGGTCGAGCGTGCCTTGGCGGCGGATTGCGGAATGTGGTGGGTAGTAGAGCTCTGGTGGAGCGTGGAGCCTATATATACGTTGCAACATATATATATATATACTACCATTGTCGATCTCAAGATCTCTGCTAGGCCGTCATCAATCGTGTTGGTCATGTAAGTCATCATGCAAACATGAATGCCAGATTGACGATGACGATTCGTTTGTGATGACACTATCCAGAGTCGCGACACGTTGACGATTCGTTTTCGTTTTATACGATGAGACATCGCGTCACGTCGCGTCGGTTCTATATTTCGTTTTCCGATTCCTTTCTTCGCTTCGCTCATCTGGGTGACAAATGACGTGGCATATCGTGACGTGCACGTCACGTACATGCATGCACCAATCACAACGGAGTTTTGATTGACTTGATTGACTTGATTGACTAATTTGCCCAGAGCTTGGGTTATATCGTGTGAGTGCTGTGTTTATAACCGTGCCCCGGCCACGCCGATCCAGCCACCCCCGCGAGCGAAGTTGGCATGGACATTCCGCAGCCGAATTCCACATCCGCGAGGCCGTCCACAGTTGTGTGAGCCAGCCGAATGTCTTCTTGACGGAAATCGGAGAGTGAATCCCCGGCTCTGCCCTCCGATGTTTGGATGAGTTTCTGCTTGAAGGGCGTTTCTGGCCGGAGGTGGCTGCAGGTACACGGAGATGCCCCGCACATACCGTGCGCGCAGCACCAAGCGGCCACCAGGGGGCGGCGCCTCCGCCCTCGGCATGGCCGCCGCCGCCGGACCGCAGACCATCGACCTGTTCTACCTCTCACAGCACTGCGCTGTGTGCGATGCCCTCACCACCGCGGCCCAAGCCGTGTGTCCAGCGGTCAGCTCCCCGCCGGCTCTCAGGCGCACCAGAGCATCTCCCAGCAGTCCGCCGCGCCCTCTGAGCTCCTGGCACGGCGGCGCGCTGCCACCTGAGTTGGGCTGAACGCATGTTGCCAGTGCTGCGCTCGGCCTCGCGGCGCGGCGCGGCGCCACCCTGTGATGCAAGCGTCGCTTCTGATGCTCCTGGTGGTGCCTGCCTTGCGACCACGTCATCAGTAAACAGTTCCCTTGTCAGCGCGGTGAGACAGTCCCCGATTATGACCCCTTCAACCTGCTCGCAGTAGTGCCATTTGGAAAGAGACCTTTGCGGTGCCTGTCTGAGCCCTTAGATTCGTCGCGCACTGATCTTGCCTGGCTAGATTCTTGATGAGGGAGTTGCCAGACGTCCCCAAACCGACTCGGCGCGTGTCCGGGCCAGAAGACACGCGCACAAATTCTGACCAATCAGAGGCTTGCGCGGCTCTCCGGGGCTCACGCGGCCCCTCTTGCGCCAAACTTGCCCGCATGTCCCTAAGGGATGGTAGCAGGCTCCGCCAAGTCAGTGTGGTCCACCATGATGAGGACGGCCTGCAAGCGGGGGAGGAGTGACGGACTATGTAAGCTCTGCTCTGGGATGGGTGCCGCACGTGTTGCGATCGGGCGGTCAACAAGATGGCATAGCACCAGCACGATGTGCATAGACATGGTGACCCCTCGGGCAGATCATAAAACTTTGCGGCTTGAGGCGGAGGTGGCAGCTCTGGACCCCGGGAGAGACCAGGCGCATAGGGGGGAGGGGAGTGGGGGGAGGTGGGCTGTGGGGCGGCAGTGCCTGGAGGACCCCCAAGTGGCCATGGCCGTGCTCATGGGACGCTCCAGGGACATTCAGCGATTGCACCAACACCTTGTCGCCATCTGCCAGCACTGTGGCGGCGGCTCCGGGCTTCCCAGGCAATGTCCCAATGCGTGGCCCCCCACTGGGAATGCCCAACCCTATTTATAGCGGCAGGGGGAGTCTAGCCCTAGCGCGGCCTCCTATTAATAGGGGCAGGGGGAGTCTAGCCCTAGCGCGGCCTCGCGGACTGAGCCAGTTTTGGAGCGCCCTCGTGGAGTGTCCCATCGACAAGTTGCTGCCACATATTCACACTCACGATAAGAGCTCGGGGGGTAGAGGTGGGTTGGCTTCAGAGGCACTGTTTAGTGTGCAAGCAGCGCAATTGCAGGGGCGCTCGGGTGGCCCAGTGAGGCTTAGAGGGTCCCATTTTTCACTAGCGAGCTCCGGAAAATCCAGATAAGTGTCCCGAAGTGTGGGCTGAATCATTTGATCCCCGGTGTGGGTACATAGTGCAGCCAATATTTTGTGACTATCCGGTGCCAAAGGAATTGGGACAAGGATAAGCCACACACGATGAGGGAACGACCATGGCTTGCCTTGATGCGGGTTCCTCTCTATGCTTTGAGATCCGTCACCAGAAAGAGTCCAAACCCACAATCAAACACGCACGCAATCCAACGATGGCGATCCTTCCTGACCAACCATTGTGACGATGGCATATTCCACATGTCACATGCATTCTCCAGGAGCAAAGCAGCTGCCTCGGTGGCAACCCACTTGCACCCTAAAACCCTAAAAAACCCTATAAAAAAATATGGAGCCTGGGGGCGCGTGACAATTTGGTGTGAACGCATGGCACATCGGCCTTTTATTTACGGACGGCATCGTGTTTGGTCTGACTCTCGCCTTGGCCCTCGAGCTTGTGCAGGCTGGCAGGAGCTGCGCGCATCGCCTGCGATTCTTTGGACTGCCCGGTCTTTTTTCAGCAGCGCAAGGTCCGCGCTGCACCGCCTTGGACCCTCTGGCAGGGCCCTGGCGGCCGCACCGCCCCCACCCCCGCTCCTGCGCTGCCTCCCTTGGCCCTCCAGAACCCATCATAGCTGGGTGGCTGCCACCTGGGTCCTCCAGGGCTGAACATGACTGTAATTTTGGTCGACCTGTCCTGGTCCGCACTGATCCTGGGAGCGGACAACTGCTTGTGACGGCTTAGATAATCGGATATATGAATATGTCATGACACAGCCGCGCTGCTGGCATATGACACAGCCACGCTGCAAGCATATGACACAGCCGCGCTGCAAGCATATGATAGCCAAATGCTGCGCAAGTGTACTACTTACACAAACATCACACTTAGATGAAAGGCGTGCCAGCACCGCCTGGCCTGCGCTTAGCTAAAGGGCGTGCCGGCGCCGCCTGTGGCCTGCCGGCTCCGAGCTGATGCGTGTGACGTTCATCTGGCAAAGGCGGCCATCTAACCCACGACAACGTTATGGGATGTGTTGCAGCCACATCATAGTTGGATATCTCGAAGTATGGTGTCAGCTGCATTTGTTGTTAGTGAAGGGGGCGTGGGATAGTCATATGGTGATATGGTGGGATAATGGAGACAGGTAGAGCATGAGCGAATCGGAGCTGATCATTTGGTGCAGCGAGTCCTTGCCATGTTGGCATCTAGATGAAACATCCTTCCCCATTTATGACCTTGACACAGACACAACCTGTATGATGAAGCAAGAAATTAAGCAAACTTTCCAACTTCTCACGTCAACATGGCCTTTATGATCGGCCTAGAGCACTGAAGATGTGGGTTAGTCGAAGTGTTGAGGCAACACTGTATATTCTCTAATGTTGAGCAGATAAGTTTGCCATACAAAAACAAAAATCCGATAGGTATAGCCAATATATGTGTGAAATTGCTTCCATGAATAATGATAGCTAAGTGAAAAATGCTTTACGAGTATGTCCGATGAAGGCGGGTAGCACTGCATATTATGTACACAATATGCAGATTTTGTGTGGTTAAATTAATGCAAGCAATATACTGAATGGAGCCTGATATTTGTGTACGTATGAATGCATTTGATGTAGTATGCTAATGTTACAGCTTGAACACCTGTTTATCGCTTAGGGGGTTCATGGTGCGCAGTATTAGGGTTCCCGGTGGGGGCGTAGGGGGGCCGGTGACGCAGGAAACTGAGGAGTGGTAGGTTCCACCTGTGGGATGTGTTGTAGGGGGTCTGGAACGGGAGTGGCTGGTTCGTCGGATGATATGGGGATGTTCATGTACCATAGGGCATTGCTGACTTCAGACCACGCAATAAGTGCATCAGAGTCAAATCCCCTCAGCTCACTCTCCCTGGCAGTGTTCGGAATGTACTCCCACTGAGGCTCTGCAGCAATGACTGGGATGATATTGGTTGCACGGTCAGGAGTGTTGAACCATACGGTACGTTGTGATGCATCCATAGCCTGCCGATCCTCTGCCAAAGCCCACATCGCATGTTGAGGGTCACAGAGGCGTACTGGAGCGTGGTGCGCCCTGCCTCCTCTGCGAGCATAAGTGGCCAGAGGAGCTCATATCTACTTCATGATGCTGAACATAGTGCCATCTCCTGGCGTGCCCGTGGTGTACGCCTGGCATCCCATGGAAGGGTAACCACTGTCTCGCCTAGCGGCCCTGCTGAACGCCTGACCCACAGCGACCCTCCGTCCAGAGTGGCAAAGAGGGCACGAACCCCCTCAGCTCGGGGATTTGGAGAGCCCTCGTTCTCTGGGTATGGAGTTGAACCAGGCCAACGTGGTGTTCCTCAGTGTTGATTCTCCTCAGAGCTTTCTGTGGGCCCGTTTCCATCACCACCAGGTGGATTTCTTCCAACGTGAGACCCCGCCCCGTGTACCAGATCTCCTAAGCCTGAAGCTACGGCTGAGGTCGGTTGACAGTCCCCAAGAGAGTCACTGCCCAGGTTGCCCAAAAGCATTGTGTCCAAAGAGCTGCGACGCCTTCTAACTAGCGCTCGTGTGCAGCACGCGGTCCTCGTCAAGGGGAATTCCACGGAGGGCGCGACTGGGGTGAGGAGGCAGCTCTCGCTTGGGGGCTATTTCTCTAGGTCAGGATGCCAACTCAACATCTTTGCTGACCCTCCTGCCGGGGTTGCCTCGCTAATGCCACGCTGTTCGCTACGCGCGTTTGCCAACATCATAAGTAAACCGCAAAAAAAAAGGCATTGTAGCAAACCACCAGGGCATGCCAACGTAGAAAAGTGATTTGACTATTAACCTTGTTCTTGAGTTGACATCCTATAGAGCAAACTCGGAGGTAAGCCAAATATGTAGCGTTGCTTCTAGACATTTTTTTCTGAAACAACTGAAGAACATTTCAATATGGAAGCGTGTGTATGCGTGTGCGCGTTTGCGCGTTTGCGTGTACGGCGTATCAACTAACTAAATAAAATAACGGTGTCTAATATCTACGATTGCAAGGAACGAAAGGGCAATACGAACAGAAGTGTTAAAGACAATATGGCGGTAACCATCGGCGCCACCAGTTCGTAGCGATGGCAAGGGCCACAAAGTATGTCGAACGGGGCAGCCAAGGCTATCCAAAAAATAAATACGTTATGTCAAAAGAGAGCCCTACAGACGTGGACAGAAGTGAGAGTTTGCGAGTTTACGCGTTTTCGTTTCTAGAAGTTGGTTGGACTCCGTTGGATGAGACGGCTCTAGGTCGGGTGTACTTGCTTCTTCCCCAACAACTCCGTTAAGTTCGAGGAATGAATCCATGGGTTTGCACCAACGAGCAGACACTGCACAATCTCACTGATTTGCCCACTGAAAAAGGTTGTGCCAAGGTGTGTCGGTATAAGCCTCAGGCCATATCGAATACATATACAAATAATCCGATACTTGCCGATCGCACTTTAAGCTCAACAGAGCTACGAGTTTGAAATACGATTCCATGTCCAGCTTCGAGCCTGAGCGTGGCCTTAAGCGGCGCACAGAAATGTGTCAATATATCCAACACCTAAATGGACAAGCTTGCTCCGGCTGGTCTCTCCGACGATCTCATGCGAAGGGAACAACGGAACATCAATACTCTCTGTAATTGTATGACATTCAAAGGACATTATTGCCGCAATATTGACGCCAAAGATCGACAAAGTTTGGGATTGCTTAATATTTTCCTGGAATGTCCAACAACAACAACAGACATCGACCGGAGTCCCCCAAAATGGGTCTCGTAGTCCACAACATCGTTATATATCATCTCCGAGCGATACTCGGTACAAGGGTGACCATTGGGAAAATCCATGGTATGCTACTTGTGTATGCGTGCTAGTACGTTGTCTGCTAGGCAATGGCATCT
>LGRX02034457.1:0-12305 GCA_001247695.2 Cymbomonas tetramitiformis | reverse complement strand
TTCTGTAAGCCTCCATGATGCTAACGCAGAGGGCCCACGGCTGCGGCCGGAAATTGGCAATTGTCCAGTGCATGAAGTAGTGGTTGATTTGCACGCCGCCGAGCACTTGATGCTTGGACATCGCTACTTCCTTCACATGCGTCTCCATCGACTGGTTCAAGTGAGACATTACGGGGTACCAATCTGTGACCCGATCGAGGTGAGCGTCGATGTCATCGTTCAGCACCGTCATCGTCAGCTCTACCCCAGGGTCTCCCTCAGGGTTTTCCTCGTTCTCAAACGTCCCCCGCTTCTCCATGTACTGGAATCCCTTGGGATATTTCTCGGGATCCGGGGCTGAAAATCCATGCTCTGATTCGAATTCCGCCATTTTTTTCACCAGCCCTCCGCCCTCGTAATACCCAGGTTGATAAGGGGTACCCCGTTCGGTGTCCTCGGGGACGCTGGCGACGAACTCGGAGATCAACGCTTCTCGGTAAACCTTGTACACGACCCCATGCTTTTCGAAAAAGGTCGAACGGAGCCCTTGCATGAACTAAGTGTTGTCTTTGCCTTTCGTCTTCTGGTCGATCTGGTTCTGCATCTCGCCTAAGAACCGAATCATGTCAGGCGTGAGACCGATGTAGATCTTGCTCTCGAAGTACGCGAAGGCTATCTCCGCCGGGATTTCCTCGTGACACTCGTCGGTGGCTTGATAACAGTGCTGGTGCCCAAAAACCTTGCCGCTGTATCCTCCCCTCAGAGCTTTTTTCAGGGAGAATTCGGCACGGGTTTTGACATCGTCGATCGCAACAAGACCCGCATTAAAAGGGGCCCACGGGTTCTCCTTCCTGCTGGACTTGATCTCGTTCACCCAGCCCCTCTCTTGATCCCGGCATGCCTCGTACCCCGTCGCGTGGTACAGGCATTTGATGGGGAGACGAAACACACTCCCTTGCTCCGCCGCCGCGTCGAAATCCATCGGATTCGGCCACCGGTGCTCCATCTCGATTTGCTTGCACAGCTCTGCTTTCTCCTCATATTCCATCTTTGATGCATGCTCCACTTTCAGCTTAGCGTGCCACCCACATGCAGCCACCTCGGCCGCCTTCCTTGCCTCAGATGGGGTGGCCACTTGAGACATATCCACATTAGCGCCAGCTCCAGTAAACGCTCTGGAGCCACCAGGTCCTTGAAGGGCACGTTGGGCAGCAAGCTCCACTGCCGTTCTCCTGGCAGCCTGGGACAAGACGAAACTGTTCATTAGCTAATGAACGCTTTCCGCCCAGGGACAGGCTCAAGGCGCGCGTTTCGAGGCAGAAAGCGTTCATTAGCTAATGAACGCCTTCCAGCCCGATAAGGGCTAAAGGCGCGCGTTTCGAGGCAGGAAAGCGTTCATTAGCTAATGAACGCCTTCCGCCCCGGTCCAGGCTCAGGGCGCGCGTTTCGAGGAGGAAAGCGTTCATTAGCTAATGAACGCCTTCCGCCCCGGTCCAGGCTCAGGGCGCGCGTTTCAAGGCGGAAAGCGTTCATTAGCTAATGAACGCTTTCCGACCAGGGACAGGCTCAAGGCGCGCGTTTCGAGGCGGAAAGCGTTCATTAGCTAATGAACGCTTTTCGCCCAAGGACAGCCTCAAGGCGCGCAAGGGACGTACCGAAGCGTGTGCAACAGGTATTTCGCCACCAAGGCTGAGGTCATCAGGCACTACCGGTGGCCTCTTGCTTTGCCAGAAAGGAGCTGTAATCGACGATTTCCACGCCGTGTTTACATAGCTAATTGTGTGATTTTGACAATCGGTTGTAAACTAATTGTTTAGATTTTAAACCTATTCGATTAGTGTTGTCACTTTTTGCCAACCCATTTTTTTACTAATTGTTAGAAGTCACAACCTATTCGATTGGTGTTCTTGTATGTTGCTAACCTATTGTGTACCGAATTGTTAGAAGTTGTAACCTATTGTATAACCGGTTATATATCGTCGCGTACACCAGCCGGTATTAAGCCTCAGAAGCTCAATGGTATAGCGATAGTCTTGCGGACAGAAGGTCACCGGATCGATACCGGACAGGCTCACCGTTTGATGCCTTTGGTCCAGCGATGCATTTCCGGTTTCTAGTCATGGATGCGGCAAAATCAAGATCTGAAATCGTGTTATGGATGTGGTACAAACGACAATCGGTTTCATAATCGTGTTATTTGCCAATCGTGAAAACCCATTGTATTTGGTGTTATGAAACATTGTAACCTATTCGATTGGTGTTTCATTTTTTTCTGCAATCGATTCGATTCCTGATTGCGACCCATCAGAAATCGATTCGATTGTGATTGTTCCAAGGTCCATAACCTATTGTGTTTGTAATTATTGAAAATGGCAATCGATTGTAATTGTGATAATAGTGTTTAATCGATTAATCATAATTGTCCCAACAATCGATTCCGACCCTTGCTGAAAACCATTTTCAGGGCTTGGAAACCATTTTCAGGCCCTGAAGACTCATTTTCAGGCCCTGAAAACCATTTTCAGGCCCTGAAGACTCATGTTCAGGGCCTGAAAACCATTTTCAGGGCCTGAAAACTAATTTCAGGGCCTAAAAACCATTTTCAGGGCCTGAAAACCATTTTCAGGGCCTGAAAACTAATTTTCAGGGCCTGAAAACCATTTTCAGGGCCTGAAAACTAATTTTCAGGGCCTGAAAACCATTTCCAGGGCCTGAAAACTAATTTTCAGGGCCTGAAAACCATTTTCAGGGCCTGAACACTCATTTTCAGGGCCTGAAAACTCATTTTCAGGGCCTGAAAACTAATTTCAGGGCCTGAAAACCATTTTCAGGGCCTGAAAACTCATTTTCAGGGCCTGAAAACTCATTTTCAGGGCCTGAAAACTCATTTTCAGGGCGTGAAAACTCATTTTCAGGGCGTGAAAACCATTTTCAGGCCCTGAAAACTCATTTTCAGGGTCTGAAAACCATTTTCAGGGCCTGCAAACTCATTTTCAGGGCCTGGAAACCACTTTCAGGGCCTGAAAACTCATTTTCAGGGCCTGAAAACCATTTTCAGGACCTGAAATCCATTTCAGGGCCTGAAGACCATTTTCAGGGCCTGAAAACCATTTTCAGGGTCTGAAAACTAATTTTCAGGGCCTGAAAACCATTTTCAGGGCCTGAAAACTAATTTCAGGGCCTGAAAACCATTTTCAGGGCCTGAAAACTCATTTTCAGGGCCTGAAAACTCATTTTCAGGGCGTGAAAACTCATTTTCAGGGCGTGAAAACCATTTTCAGGCCCTGAAAACTCATTTTCAGGGTCTGAAAACCATTTTCAGGGCCTGCAAACTCATTTTCAGGGCCTGGAAACCACTTTCAGGGCCTGAAAACTCATTTTCAGGGCCTGAAAACCATTTTCCGGGACTGAAATCCATTTCAGGGCCTGAAGACCATTTTCAGGGCCTGAAAACCATTTTCAGGGTCTGAAAACTCATTTTCAGGGCCTGAAAACCATTTTCAGGGTCTGAAAACTCATTTTCAGGACCTGAAAACCATTTTCAGGGCCTGAAAACTCATTTTCAGGACCTGAAAACCATTTTCAGGGCCTGAAGACTCATTTTCAGGGCCTGAAAACCATTTTCGTCAGGGCATGAAAACTCATTTTCAGGGCCTGAAAACCATTTTCGTCAGGGCATGAAAACTCATTTTCAGGCCCTGAAAACTCATTTTCAGGGCTTGAAAACCATTTTCAGGGCCTGAAAACCATTTTCAGGGCCTGAAAACCATTTTCAGGGCCTGAAAACCATTTTCAGGCCCTGAAATGATAAGGGCTGAGCTATGCGGGCCCTGTTATAATATTCAATATTATCAATAATCACTGTGCAGTTGAACAGCATACACAAGTGAACAATATAGCGGGATGTGAGTGCAGTCTCTGAGTAATCAGCTGCTGAAGCACAACGCTTCCTCACTTAAGTACCTACGTCTCCCATCATCTTAGATGGTACCGCCATTGGGTTGTGAACCCGAGACGTAGGTTGAACGACCAGCATGGTAATGACGACTAGTTCGTTCATGCTGCGCATATGTGTTCCGCACATGCTAGAAGCGAAAGATGGTTCTTGAAGAATAGACAAGATGTATCTTTGCTTTGTCATCTTCGAGTTCGGAGTACGAACTCTCGATGACAAGGTCATTCAAGTCTTCCCTTGAATAATGACAGATGATGTGACATATCATCTGGCGACCTGTACAGTCATCGTCGACTGTAATGACGACTGTCATAATGTATGACACGACTCGACGTGTACAGTCGTGATCGATCGTACTGTTGACTGTCATATTAATATATGACACGACATGACATGACATGTCTGACAGGTATGATACGTATGACATGTATGACACATATGTCATCGGTCATGACCCTGACAGATCTCCCCTCTTAAAAGTGACCTCACAATGGGCATACCTTTGTATATGTCTATGATGTCTTTGTTGCTGTTTCTTCTTTGCTGGTACCAGTCTTCTTACACCGATTTGATGAGGCGTCCCTCATGGTGTTTTTAGGTTATTGGTGGGAACTGAGTCCACTTTAGTCCCTCACCTTACAGTTCTTAGGATGTAGCCCACCTTTCTGCAAATCGTATCGTATTTCAGAGTGACGTTTGAAGGTTCAATGAAGAGCGTTTTCGTGATACAGATTGACGCTGGATTACTGATTGATCCATACGTTATCGTGTATGTACTAGACGATTCAAAGCATCCGAAGTGTACGTTACGGATTATTTTACGCTAGCCGTCATTGCTTTGCGCGAATGATGATCCCACGAATTAACAATTTCTCATTAATCGAACGATTCTCGGCCTGATATAGTGCACCCAACCCTTCCTCCCCTCCTTAAACTACTTTGGAGGATCACAGGCGGCAACGGGGAGCCCGTGTTTGTTTCCGAAGTTATTTCACCGGGGGCCTGTTTTAATGCAATGGAGTGGCCCTGCTTACGAGATATCGGAGGGTCTTTATAAGTCCACTTTAAATCCTCACCCGTCTGCCAAACTCCTGATATGGTCCAGTACGCACGCTTTGACGAACATCTATCGCGATGAGTGAGAATGAATTCGCCACGTACTAATGTGAGATTTATTTAGTTATGTTTGTCAAGGACAACTTAGGATCACAACTCCGTCTACCTCAGTCGATATCTCCGGTAGTTTCGGATGACTGGCCAAGAATCCGATGACAAACCACGGTTTTGGCAAAGGTAGCATTTAGCAGTTTTTATTTATCCACAGATATGATATCTCGCATGTGTGCGTATCTGTGCAAGGGTATGATTTTGAACAAGGCTCACTACACCTTTAGCAAGGAAGGATCAATTCCTGCTCCTGTCATATCAATTTGATGCAGGGTAAAAATGTTAGGGATATAACCCTGCAGTTCTCGGGATGCAGCCCATTGCACCGAAGGTGCATCGCAGTCTTTGGGATGCAGCCCTGATATATATGTGACCGATGGATGAAAACCTCTTGGGTACATGTTTCCACGGCCTGATTATTATTTGGTCGGCAATTAATTGGCAAAGTCATCGGCTATCAGCTTTTGACTCAGAAGCCACAATGTTATAGAAGCTGCGACCTATTATAACAATATGCGGCAGTTATGCCTTCAGCATACGTAGACAATATGATTATGTGGAACTTATAATCTCACTTAAGTTGCATCGTGATAAATTTATCCAGGTGTCAACAAGTGTTCAGGATTTGATAAGGGGTTGACGCCCCACAAGCCAAAGGCCACCGTCTCATAAGGCTCGCCTCAAGTGTGCGGCTTTGAGGATCAGCGTCCTGGCGAGGCACAGTCATGATGCTTCCTAGTCCATAATGGAGCTGGAAATGAGAATGCTCAAGATATCCGAAGGCTTTGGTTGGCCAGAGTTACTGTCAAGATGCTTAACCTTGATGGAATGGCATTCGGATACAAACTGTGCAACCATGCATGTGACTTATGCATTGGTGCATAACTTTGATGAATTGTTTCTTGTCATGAACCTGGAAGGAATGACTGGCAAATAGCTAGAGTGGCGGATTTACTCACTCGGCTTTGCTATAAATGGAATTCGATGCCTGATGGCTCAACTGGCAATCTTTTGCTCAGATGCTTTCTTTAAGACATTGGCAACAACTTGTGTGCCAGCTTCTCTAGATTTGGGGAGAAACTATGGATCAACAATTCATCAATCTAAACACATGTATCAAGGTTGATTCATTAAATCCTTCAACTCTTGAATTTCGACAATCAGCATCTCAGGCTGTTGACGTCAAAGTGATGGTCGTAAGCTTACAATATAGCTTATTCACATTTGAAAAACCATCGTTCTCCTATGTCAGTGCCCTTCATATAAATGATAGAGTCGGAGAAATATGCATCTATGATTTCTTCATAATGAACTTCATGTGTCAATCGTAAGTCAAATAAGACTTCATTTGATGTTTAAATCGGCATGATGTACCGTGTCATCAACTTTATAGCTGCTATACACAGATGCTGGAACTTTTTGATAAGATTTTTAATTTTCCAAGCAAAATCACAATGATGAAAATCAATATGTGGCAGCTTTATGAAAATGAATGAATCTATACTCTTCCTCCCCTCGCAATAAGAGATGTATCAAACCAATCAGATGGTGATGGAGGATGTTATTCAATCATTATGTTATGTGAAAAATGGTTTGATAGAGAATTAGACTGAGATTACTTATCGAATGCTTTAGAGGTAACAATGCCAATCTGAACATTGATTCTCTCTACGTCACATTGGCAATATGCCTGACGTTTTTGAATGTGGCAAATGCCAGATGGTGTCAAATGCAGTCGCTGGATTGCAGCCCACATACTTTGTCATTTCAGGGTCACTACAGTGTACCCAACTAGACAATGGTTTGGATAATGATTGTCATGATGAACAAAGAAATCAGTACCGAAGTTAACTTTGGTATCGAAGCTAATGTCAGAGAGTCAATCAAGAAGTGTCCGTAATGACAACTTACTACGAGTTGCATTTTCGTAGTTGATGGATGGCTGACATGGACAACCATGTTCTATTCATAAGGTATGACATGGCATTGCCTAGTGATATGTGTATATTCCTCAGCACATGATCACTTATCTCAATGGTGCCCATTTTATTTTTGGGCAAACACTATTCAGAGACTTGTTATGATAAAGAAGTATGAATGACGAATGTGTCATTTCAATCCGATAGAGTTGTGACTTGTTTTATAAAATTTCTGTCACTTTCCAGAATGAGGATGAACCGTGCTTAGAGACCGTATGCAGATTACGGGTTTTTAAAGACTTCGTGGCCTAATGGACGAGGCAACAAATTTCTAGACATTCCAGAATGAGCTTTCAAAGAGTCATGATTCCTCAATGAAGCATGCGTGTCTTATGTGCCAGAATGATATGAACCACAAGTATAATGTCAATCTATATGTGGATGGTTTATACCATAATATGCTATTCCACAAATAAGATAGTGATGTCAGAATGAAAACTTTGGACAGTTGCAACTCAGTAAATACCTGAGTGCATTCAAATCCACGTGTATGCTCAGAATCTGAATCTAATGTACTTGTATATGTACAGGATAGAACATATTTTCGATGTGATTCTGGATTCAGGAACTAGAGTCAATGTAAAGCTATTTTCCTATTTCAGAGGATGAAACCTTTATTCCTTAGGTGCAATACCTTATCTTAAGGAATAGTCATTTCAATACAAGTTTCAATCGATTTTTTCAAATCTGTCTGTCACTTTTATAATGATCAGATTAATCAACTTTACAGCATAACCACTTCCCCTCGCTAAAGGAGATGACTCCCATCATAGGGCGGTATATTGGCTGTTTCATATGACACATGGAAAACATGAGTAACTCTTGGAGAATTTCGGGATTATAAACATTCTGAATTGGCTGTGCTTGATTGCTCTATGCTCAAGAATGACCGAAGAGATTGTTTGCCATCTTTCAGCCATATGGCGTGGAGGCTGCTTAACAATGGTTGGGTCATAAGCTGGATAGCTATGTCAGCTATGTCGGAGGCTGAACAGCCATGATTGCACAGACTCTGTCTTTCATGATGAATATACCTCTGAGAAATGGTGTCTGAAAAACCAATTGACAACAACTCAACCTTTTGGTATGATGAAGAGCTGATGACCTTTGTTGCACTACAATTGTTTAATGTGCACTTAATGAAATGCCTCGTGATATATAATCTCACAGAATAGGCATTGCTCAATGGCGATATGATCAGATATGTAATGATTAGTGAAGACAAGATGGTTGGTATGGCTCATTCAGTAGGTATAATTACCTCAAAGAGATGCCAATACACGGATACATATCAAGATAAAGGGCAATAGGCTTATTGCATAGCCTTCAAGACAACTAGCATTTATGCTGCATTGGTCAGCTCAGTGGCTTTTGACCTATCTAGGTGTTGTACTCAGGCCGTGGCCTGCATATTGCATTGAGTAATCTTGACACCTTTAATGATCCAATCAGATGATATGTATGAAGTATCAAGAATGGTTGCCCTTTTCAATGATCATCGGTGGCAGAGGCTATAGTGCTTGCACCGTGTCAGTATACAATTCTAGTCTGGATACATGCTAGACCAGATGTATACAATGTCTCGGTTTTCAAAATCAAGCGCATGTGAATGTCATGGCTGATGTATGTGTCAACTTCATGGAGTTCTGCATGGTTTGACTATATATAGTCAGGCTTACCAAAACAAAAATAATGATGCAACTTACTTGTTTTATTATTTGTCTTTATTATTTATTTGGTTTTTAGTTGTATTTCTAGCTTACCTTCTTCCCCCCTCAAGGAAGTGTATTGCTAGGCGGTTGTCAAGCGCCGTTCAAATACAACAGAGGTCCGACCTCTATGCGACGACGTGATAGCTTACTATGAAGCTGGATAGCAGTTCTCGGGTTGCAGCCCATTGCACCAAAGGTGCATCGCAGTCTTTGGGATGCAGCCCGAATTCACGTCATCAGCGTGGGTCATATAGTGCCCATGCATGTGCTGTATAAAATACAACACTACCCTTCAGCGGCGAAGTGGCTTGCTATTACCATCATCATATGCCGTGGGATATCAATATATGATCAGAGAGCATGGATATATATATATGTACCATGTTTGTCAATATCGGAGAGACTGTGTCTTCTTTAAAATCCTCATGACTATATGTATAATGGTGCTACACTAATGTCAACACCTTCTCTCTGAGTGATTTATTGATGTAGATGTGATGTCGTGGCATAAAATATGTCCACGTCATTGGCACAAGTCATGGTGTGTCCATGCATACACGATCTTAGCGCAGGTCACAATACAGTGCCCGAGCATACGCGATTTTAGCGTAGGTCACATTGTGCCTCCATTTATTACATCTGAGAATATATGTTACTCATCTTTGTGAGTCTAGACAGCATTGTGCTGATTGCAATGCTTTCTCTGGTGACTTATATATCACAGATTATACCAATGTGGTGATCAGTCCAGTGCAATATTTTGTCACCGGAATGTACAGGGATTGTGAATGATTGCAATCCAGCCGGAGGAATAATCTCAACAGCTATTCTGTACTAATGAATGCATCGGAGTTATACTCATTTCGACGATTCGAAACCCATGTCATTTGTAGTAATGACAACTCACATGAATATATAGGGTTTTTATCAGAATGCTTTTACGTGATGTTAACATATTATGAACAATTCACTTGCATCTCAGGACAAAGGAGTTACGCTTGGAAGGTCTTACATGGTGGTCACCAACAGTTATTAGCTGTTATTCGGGTGCCAAATTCTGCCTTGCGCACTGGGACTATATCAACCAGTCTCACAGCGATGCACTTGTCCTTCCCACTCTTATGTACGGCTATAATGCCAAGTGTATTAGATGGGATATATATATATATTATATAACTATCATCTTCTGATCCAGGATATGCACGGTATCAGGTATATGTTATGTATATAGTTCAGCATTCCAAACTTACTCGAGGATGTAAATGCTGAGCAATAGTCAACTTATAGTCATTGGGATATAGTTTCCCATCTGAGTTTACACTTTATTAGTGATGGTGGATTTAACGTTGTACAGATTTCAACGTTACTTGTGGATGCAGTGGTTTTATCAAAAGCAATCCATCAGAAATCACCAGATCGGAATATAAATGGATATGTATGTAATCCTATCCACCTTCTTCCCCCTTGAGGAAGCGTGAACACATGGGCAGTCAGTTGTTTATATACCTTATAGCTCAAAGCTTACAGCTTATAGCTTATAGCTTGCAAGTAGCTCATACAGTTTTAGGGTTGTTGCTTAACAGTTCTTGGGTTGTAGCCCGAATATTATCATGTCCGTGCTGATTACAGCATGATATAATAATGCCAAAAAACGAAGTTTTTCTAAATAATAGCGGCAATTTTAGGGCATGTGTGGTTACAGTGGCCCTATTACCCAATATAGTGATTAGGGTGTTACATGGTATCAGTAACCCTAATACATGTAAAAAGTAAGCAGTATAATGTTTTTGCAAAGATTTTTAAGCAAAACTGCATTTAATATTTACATGAACGTAAGGTGGTTTTCAGGAGGTACGTTACACCCCCTGTCACACACATTTAATTTTAGGGTTGTTACAGGACGTTACACATGCTGCATAAATCAGGGATTGTTATTTGATATATAAATATTCATTTCAGCAAAAAAAATCAATCCGAAATTTTCAAAATGTGTTTTACGTACAGCATTTTGAGCGATTTATCGTTACAGCAATAGCGTTACCCCTATATATTCAACACCTAATATCTAGGGCGTTACACGAGATATGACATATGTCATTATGATTTCCTGATACCTTAATAGGTATAAAATCATAATTTCATATAAAATGGGCACACATTTTTCGTTCTGAAATCATGCGTGGAGCATTTTCACCCATTTTATAGCTTTTTCAGCCGTATATATATATATATATATCATATCTTAGTGTGTGTGTGAGTTGCAAGCTAAACAAATGCTGCAACATTTTTCACGTTTGCACATGATATTTTTCATGGCATAATAGTGAACATCTCAAAAATTCAATATGTATGGTGAACATGAAATATGGGTTTTTCTGATTGAAACCCATGGAGGCAATTGTACTCTCTGGTGACATAAAGATAAATCAACTGCAAATGGATTCACAGTTGTTTCAGATCCTGAGATATATTTGAATGTACACAACGAGTATATCAAGTGATATCTCTGTGTTCAAATACATCTGGACACCGCTAGATATAATCTGAGCAGTATTTACACAACACCATGTTAGTGTGTGTATGTCCAAAACCTTTATCAGTTCATTTATGGTTGCTGATCTGAGTTAGTTCATGCATGTGAGTGATCAGTTCTGCATCAACTGTCATGATGCAATGTAGATTTTGATGTTGCTCCAGCGATAGTGAATATGGCATGGGCAGTGCTCAGCAGTTACCAGCTGCATATTGAGCACTGATACTGCCTTCGGGTCTGGAGATATTCTCCATCCAGCCCTACAGCATGTTGTTTCATCCTGTCACCATTACTATCGCCATCGCTGACATCCAGCACGCACATGTGTTTACTGGATGTTATCTACATTATTGTATACATTGTTATTGGTATATTCACTCTGAGTCAGTGAATGTCAATGTATAATGAATGCCAGTGTGTGTATGTGTGTAAGATAACTTGTACACACTTTGCAGTAGATTATATTGTGAACATTACAATATCTCTAATATATCAAGATGATATCATGCAAGATGTTCTGCATACCATGTGCTGAATAGGTCTAGCATGATATATTTGATTTAGGAGTTATTGTAATATCATGATAATCTCATTACGAAATGAGTTGCTGGCATATTTCACTTATAGCTCAGGTGAGCATTCCTTTCAGTGATCCATCATAGAACGGCAAGTCCATCCCATGTATCTCGACATGCAGGTAGGACTTGGTCGAGCTAATTATGATGTTAACAATCACCTTCAGGCACCCTTTGCTATATGGATTCAAATATAAACTAATCATGCATTGCAAAATGATTGTGCATATGCATAGTGTAACACAGCTGTATTGCTTGATCAACCCCCGGTACTATAGGGTACAAGCCTATAGTCGGTTAGGCGCGGACAGACAGTCACCAAATCGATCAACGGAACTACATGGTGATTTCAAGATAAGTCCGCTTACTTTTTAATCTTGCAATACTTCCATGATACACTGTCAA
>LGRX02034456.1:0-10334 GCA_001247695.2 Cymbomonas tetramitiformis | reverse complement strand
ATCCGCGCATAATTATTAATCGATGCATGCGCGCGATGCGTATGTTCGTATTAATCAACACAGCATGCGACATCGATACCCGGCATGCGACATGCATGATGTATACTACATTAATGATGCTGCATCCGCGCATAATTATTAATCGATGCATGCGCGCGATGCGTATGCTCGTATTAATCAACACAGCATGCGACATCGACACAGCATGCCCGGCATGCGACATGCATGATGTATACTACATTAATGATGCTGCATCCGCGCATAATTATTAATCGATGCATGCGCGCGATGTGTATGCTCGTATTAATCAACACAGCATGCGACATCGACACAGCATGCCCGGCATGCGACATGCATGATGTATACTACATTAATGATGCTGCATCCGCGCATAATTATTAATCGATGCATGCGCGCGATGCGTATGCTCGTATTGCCGATACCGGCATGCTCGATGATGCATAACAGTTGAATTTCTTTTTTTGCGACTGATGACGCGCGACTGATGACGCGCGCATCATCGTCATCGTTCAACGATTACATCTCGCGTAAACAAAACGAAAATCCAACGGTCTCTGCAGCGCGATTAATATAATGGCGATCTCGCATGAGAGACGACCTGTCCATCGGACGCGGGCGCACAACGCCAGCAATCATCAATCCGACGTGGCGCGCCGCGATGCCCGTAATTATGGTTGTCGCTCCTCGCCATTTTTGTTGGAGCAAAATCCGCCATGCCATGGCGATGGAAGTGTCATCGCGGTGTCACAGTGACGCAAATGCAAAATTCCCGATGAAGCGAATCGGACGATCGCCGCGACTTGATTCATTATCGATCCGACATGGCGCGCTCAGATGGTCGCATTCTCAGCATGTACACGCTGCGCATCGGGTCCGTAATGCCACGACGTCGGGGTGGCGTGGCGGCTTCAGACACGCGGCTGCGGTGACGATGCCATCGTTAGCGTCTGGCGATCGTCAGATGGCAATTTCCACTGCGTCGCCCGTTGGGATTCGAGCTTTGCTGCTGCTGCTGCTGCTGCTGCTGCTGAATGAGTTGGAATGTATGATTATGTGTTAAATATGGAAGATCGGTGTGATGTGTTAAACATGGAAGATTAGTATGATGTGTTAAATATGCATACAAACGACGTGTCATACGCCATCGCACGCCACGTGGCATAGAGGGAACGCCCCCCCCCCCTTTGGTTTCGAGGCTAGTTATATTATAACCACGAAATGTAAGTTGGTAAGTCACACGGGACGGATCGACGACCCCTCCGCCACCCCCGCGCGCACCCCCGAGACACCCCCCGCGCGATTTCGATTTAATTCGACGCATCGCGCATCGCATCGCATCGCATCAAATTTTCGAAATCGAAATCAGAAATCGAAATCAGAAATCAGAAATCAGAAATCAGAAATTAGAAATCAGAAATCAGAAATCAGAAATCAGAAATCAGAAATCGAAATGCATTTTTGATTTCCGATTTTCGATTTCGATTTTCGATTTGCTGGGTACTACTTCTTCTTCTCATCTTTCAAGGGAATAGAGAGGACCCTGATCGCCCTGACGAGGTTTGTAAAAAGTTGAAAACTGAAAAAGATAGCCAAAATCATGGAAATCATATTTCAGGTTTCATTTTCGATTTCAAATTTCGATTTTTCATTTGCGATTTCAGATTTTGATTTTTCATTTTCGATTTCTGATTTCGATCGTTTTTTCCGATTTCAGATTTCGAAACATCAATGTTATATATTAAAAAAGGAGAATCGATGTCATGTGTTAAATATGGAATGCTAATGTGATATATTAAATATGGAGGATTAGTGTTATGTGTTAAATATGGAAGATCGGTGTGATGTGTTAAATATGGAAGATCAATGTGATGTGTTAAATATGGAAGATCGTTGTCATGTGTTATATATGGAAGATCAGTGTGATGTGTTAAATATGGAAGATCGGTATGATGTGTTAAATATGGAAGATCGGTGTAATGTGTTAAATATGGAAGATCGGTGTGATGTGTTAAATATGGAAAATCAGTGTGATGTGTTAAATATGGAAGATCTGTGTGATGTGGTAAATATGGAAGATCAGTGTAATGTGTTAAATATGGAAGAACGATGTAATGTGTTAAATATGGAAGATCGGTATGATGTGTTAGATATGGAAGATCGGTGTGATGTGTTAAATATGGAAGATCAGTGTAATGTGTTAAATATGGAAGATCGGTGTAATGTGTAAGATATGGAAGATCAAGATAATGTGTTAGATATGGAAGATTTGTGTAATGTGTTAAATATGGAAGATCAGTGTGATGTGTTAAATATGGAAGATCAGTGTAATGTGTTAGATATGGAAGAATAATGTAATGTGTTATATATGGAAGATCGGTGTAATGTGTAAGATATGGAAGATCAAGGTAATGTGTTAATTATGGAAGATCGGTGTAATGTGTTAAATATGGAGGACCAATGTCATGTGTTAAATATGGATACTAACGACGACGTGTCACATGCCATCGCACGCCACGTGGCATGGGGGCCAGGGGGCGGCGGCCCCATCCCACTGGTTTCGAAGGCTAGTTATATACTAACCACGAAATGTAAGTAAGTAAGTTGGATTTGGTCACGGGACGGATCGACGGCCCACGGGTGCACTATATCAATATGGTTCGCGGGTTTTCGATTTTCGATTTCTTTCTTGGACGGATCGATGAGGGTTTAGGGTTTAGGTTTAGGGTTTAGGGTTTATGGGGTTGGGTCGGAGCTTCACCAATCGCGCATCATCGCGCGCGATCGCGTCGGTCGATCGCGCGTATCGATCGATTCGAAATGTGATGTGTTAAATATGGTTCGCGGGTTTTCGATTTTCGATTTCTTTCTTGGCGCCCCATTTATCTCGCATCGGAATCCCACGGGTTTAAATATCTAACTGGTCAAAGTAATTATTATATGCGCCAATATTCTGATGTAAAACTGAATAACGCACAATTCAAAAGTCGCACATCTAAAATATGGAAATCTCTATATATTTGGCCCTTCCGAGTCTTCCAATATACCCTACCCTTAACTGACGGAAGTTGGATTGTGACAACAATTATTTGCTATTTGTTATTCGAATTTGTGCAGCGGCACCGATTACGTGATGATTAGCAATCCGATTGCATGACAGGTTCGATACCAATGCTAGTTATATACTAACCACGAAATGTAAGTTGGTTGGTAAGTTGGTTGGTAAGTTGGTTGGTCACATGGGACGGATCGACGACCCCTCCGCCACCCCCGCGCGCACCCCCGAGACACCCCCCGCGCGGTTTCGATTTAATTCGAATCGCATCGCATCGCATCGCATCGCGCATCGCATGGCATCGCATGGCGACGCATCGCGCATCGAATTTTCGATTTCTACACGACCGGGATTTGAACCCAGGTCGTTCGAACTAGGGTCATGCATTATAACCACTAGACCACCGATGCTTTTGGATGCCAATCGAAGGCACGCACTAATATATAACCTTAGATTCGATTTTCATTTTCGATTTCAGATTTCGATTTTTCATTTTCGATTTCAGATTTTGATTTTTCATTTTCGATTTCTGATTTCGATCGTTTTTTCCGATTTCAGATTTCGAAACATCAATGTTATATATTAAACAAGGAGAATCGATGTCACGTGTTAAATATGGAATGCTAATGTGATATGTTAAATATGGAGGATTAGTGTTATGTGTTAAATATGGAAGATCGGTGTGATGTGTTAAATATGGAAGATCAATGTGATGTGTTAAATATGGGAGATCGGTGTGATGTGTTAAATATGGAAGATCGGTGTGATGTGTTAAATATGGAAGACCAATGTCATGTGTTAAATATGGAAGACCAATGTCATGTGTTAAATATGGAAGATCGGTGTAATGTGTTAGATATGGAAGAATAATGTAATTTGTTAGATATGGAAGATCGGTGTAATGTGTAAGATATGGAAGATCAAGGTAATGTGTTAATTATGGAAGATCGGTGTAATGTGTTAAATATGGAAGACCAATGTCATGTGTTAAATATGGATACTAACGACGACGTGTCACATGCCATCGCACGCCACGTGTCATAGAGGGGCCAGGGCAGCATTATGGTTCCGAGGCTAGTTTCTATTCTAAAATAACCGCAATACTACTTCTATTCTAAAATGAACCCTTCTCTATTTTAAAATAATGATATTTTGTTATTTATGTTCGCCCGTAAGATCGATCATGCCTTGCCAACAAGGATTTTGATCGGAGATTTGCGACATCTCGCGGCCAAAATTCAAACTTCGATGCTAGCCACGCCCAACATTTCATGCGAAAATGTCAACAGCTTGGTCAAATGCGATGGGAAGGTCTTACGTGGCTGTCGACGTGTTCTATCCGACGGCAACCGAGATTTAAATATATTGTGCATCGATCCTACGCTTGACATTTTCGTTGGCATGCGGAAACCGTTTTCCGCATACGCATTATTAGTACAGTTAACCGAGATGATATACTATCTCCATCAATTATGTTGAATATTCGAGTAGCTGGAGCTGCGGTGTTTGTGTTCATATCACTTCCCATCAGATCACTCTGTGCTGACGTCTAGACGTTTAGACGTCTAGACTCTGAACGTCTGAACACTGAAGCAAAACCGACACAAGCACGCAAAAAGATTGTCGGATATCTGGACACAGATATAATTCACGTCTGTAGCTTGATGATGTTTTTGTAGGATATGCGTCATCGGTTGTTCTGAGAAGTGTTGAAGAGTGGAGCGGTAAAAGGCCCGAGATATTAGCTATGTCGAACAGCGGTTTCGCCAGCGCTCCACTCCCGGCAAACTTTCGCTTCCGCGGCAAAACGAATACGTATATGTAAAAGTAGGCCCTTGGAGATGCCAGATCTTCCTTTAAACGTTTTTTGCGAGCTTTGTGAAAAGCTGAAAATTTCCGAGTTTTGTTTCTCGTTAAAATATTAAAGAAACAAACAGGCTTGTTTTCGGTCATCGAGTTTCTCTGCATGTGCCCCTGTTTTAGATGCACGGCGCTTACAGCTGCCAGGTGGCTCCAGAGCAGGGCGCCTCCCGAAACTATGTAAAAAACATGGGTTCAACCACTTTTAGCTTTGCCCCAGGTACGGCGAGGCAAATGATGTACTGAGTTTCCTCAACCTCCGCGGATTCGCCGCCAGCTGTCGCACCTGGTCAAGGAGCGTGCCAGGTACGCGCCTATTTCACACGTCCCACTTGTGCAACTTATTTTGATACCTTCCATTAGGCAATCGTGAAACATATTTGACGTTTTAGAAACTAAGTTGGCGAAAAAGATTTTTTTCTTCTTTTTTTCTTAACAATCGCGGCTTGTTGGTTTTGGAGGTGCGAGAGGGTCGCTTGGCACAGGCACAGTCGGGCAGCTCATTGTCGGCCTTCGGCGTGGCAGTCTGGACATATGGCTACTAAGGCCACCCAGCTTGGGATCAAACCCAACCACGTGTGGCTTTCTCGAGTCGTGAGCCTTTTGGCTCAGGACTCGATAAAGCGACCCGATGGAGCCGCACCGATCGTGCAGCTCCGTCGGATTCCGTCTTTCTGACGGCACGTTCTCTGCATGCACTTCAATCAACACAGCAAACGGTGTTATGCATTTCACCCAGAAATACACCCGCGCCTGCTTGATTAGCTCATTGCACTTTTCTCACATGCACGCATATACACGTAGGCGAGCCTTGCAGTTCAGCAAGCACGCTTGTTCTGGTCTGTTGAGTCACCAGGAAATTTAGATTGTTGGTTCAGTCTGCTCTTAGATAAGTGCTCACATCAGGATCTTGGGGGTCCCGATGATTAATGGTAACTGGGAACACTTGCAGAGTGTATTGTGAAAAGAAAAAGAAAAAGCCTTTATCGCAGGACAGAACTAGTTGCTTTAGAAATGTTTAAACGTGTATTCCTCATACGCAAACCGCTTCAGCGCGAACTCGTGTCATATTGCACAGACTTGGCATGCGTGCGTGTCGCTCACGGTACCGGATAGCATCCATTCCAAACGCAGAGTCCCACAAACTGTAAATGTAAAGTTGACTTACATGACAACTTATATTGGTTTGCACCACGATAATGATGCAGTGTAATGATTAGGAGGTTCACGTCTTTCTGCGTATAGTGCCTGCGAAAGTTGAGAAGGGATATGTCCCCGCATCAGATAGAGAAGTTATCGCTAAGAAATTGATGGTGATGTGCGAATTCAATGCTTTGAGGTTATTTGTAGCTCATCGAAGGGAATGCCTTTGTATTCTAGTAAGGGCCGCTAACACAGAGACCGGCATGCTTGGTAGAACACGACTTTTAGAACCGCAGCATTTAAGCGAAATGCATGCATGAAGCTAGCTCCGCTGGGTGCTCTCAAGGCACGTTACTTGATAGCGTGTTTTATATATCGAGCACCTATGAATGTGGCGGAATCTTTCCAACACCACACTGCACCAATTATCGCCGTGTCCTGAATAAATCCACTGACATGTGTTCTCTATGTTCGTTCAGAGGGGGGACATTCTCGTTTCCCATCCTTTCCATTTGATCACGTTTAGCTCTCTGGTCTGCAGACTCCACAATTCAAGGGAGACATGTCCTTAGGGACCCGTTTATGACAGTCAAAGCTTTCTCCGACGTTACAACCATGTTGAATGCCTTAAATATATTGATACATTCAATACCATCGGCACCGTCCGGAAGCTTATACACAACTGGACTGGAAATGCATAGAGGGATGGAAATCCTAGGTTTTTTACCAGGTTGGTACCGTTTCTGCCCTTGGATAGACGGGGGAACATCACTGACGACAAAGATACTGATGAAAAACGTGATACGATGGAACATGATGACCACATCTAGACAGTTTGCCAAGGAAAGATATTGATGTAATGTAGACTACATGTGGTGCGAAGGTACCCATTTGTGATAATCGTAATTTCCATGCTAGGGAGAATTTATGGACCATATTATTGACATCATGCACCTTGCCACAATTGTGGGCGAGGATATATACATCTATTTAATTGGCGCCAATTTTAATGAAGGCTTAACATGACAAGGTCTGTTCTAAATAGCAGGTGGACTTAACAGAAGCTACCAAATTCTGCAGAATAAGCCTTCAATTCAGCCTAACACACGCTGCCCGAATGCGGATGTGGCAGCAGTCGATTGAGTTCACACTCGTGAAAGAAAGCAATGGTTGCGCTCATCTCGGGGAAACCATCTCAGTGTCGGGCATGGATAGAGAATGGCAACAAGTTGCTAAGGCCGTCATCTTGAGGCAACGCATTCCGTCGTAGTTCAGTTTTGGGTTTACCACGTAAAGGAGGGAGCTCAGAACTGCACAAACAGTCCAATCTGCGAATCTTATTATCTCGCATTTGAAATTCAAAACTGCAGGTGAAGCACAGGTGAATCCACCTGTCGACATTTTGTCTTTTTTTGCAAAAGCAGCCTCTCGCATGTGGCTGGGTTCACTTGCCCATGTGTCATCTATCTTGCAAACATCGAACAACCACATCCACAATCGCCGAGGTTGGGACACCGACATGACTGGCTATTCCTACACAGTCCCCTTGGAAGAAATCCTCCACTCCTCGACAACGCCACATCCAGTACCACTAGCAGAGGAAGGGTGAAGGCAAAACGCCACATCCAGTACTACTAGCAGAGGGAGGGGGAAGGGAAAACAACGCCACATCCAGTACCACTAGCAGAGAGAGGGGGAGGGGAACACAATGCAGAGGAAAACAACAGGGAGGCAGCCAAGTAGGTTGGGGTCGCACGATTGAAGCTCTAGATCTGGAGCATAGTCCAGAGCTGTCTCAACTGACTTCGAGATGGTAGAAGCCAACCACTCGCTGCCACTGTGTGACAACGCGCCCGGCCCACTCTTATTTAGTACCTTGATCAACCACTATTTACCCTTTATTGGCTGATGTGTAGCCCGGCCGCTGTTGTTCGGTGCCTGCTGCGTCATCCTGTGCCCTTGTGGCGTGCGCTCGGCCCAACGTTATTTGATGTGCCCGATCCAGCTACTGCGCTGCCACTGACAACGCGCCCACGGCCCGCTGACCCGGCCAGGTGATCAACCACTCGGCGCCTTTGTGTGACAACGCGCCCGACCTTGTTGTCCGGTGCACTGATCAACCACTTGCAGCCTTTGTGTGACTTGCGCCCAGCTGCTGTCATTGATTACCTTTAATCAACCACTGTTGCCTGTATGGCAGCAGCCAGGCCTTTGACTGTTGAGTCACCGCGATCAACCACTCGCTGCCACTGCGTGATGCGCCGCCCGGCCTTGTTCAGTGCAACGATCCAACCACTCGGCGCCTTCAGCGAGAAGGCGGCGGCCGTTGAGTGCCGCCAGATCCAACCCTTTCTTTGCTGTGTGACAACGCGCTCTCCAGCCTGTTATTGATTACCATGCAGTCAACACCGCTGCCCAGCGCGTGGCAACGCGCCCGGCCCCCGCTGTTGCCAGGTGCGATCAACCACTCCCATTTGCCACTTGTGTAACAACGCGCCCAGCCCCTTGTTATTTAGTGCGCGATCAGCGCCACTACGCGCCTTTATTAATATGGCTCGGCCTTGTTATTAGTGCACTGATCAACCACTCACGGCCAACGTGACGACGCGCCCGGCCTTTGTTATTCGAGTGCACTGATCAACCACTTGCGGCTTCTGTGTGACAACGCGCCCGGCCCAGCATTTAGTGCAGCGATCAACCACTTGCGGCCAACGCTGTGACAGCGGCCTTGTTATTCAGTGCACTGATCAACCACTTGCGGCCACTGTGTGACAACGCGCCCGGCCCACTGTTATTCAGTGCACTGATCAGTACATCCGGCACCAAGATCACAAAGCAGCGCCTTCCCAAGCCATCAAATGCCGCATCAGTCACGGCCGAGCGAGCTGCATCCATGAGAGCGAGCCGTGTCCCCCATGCAATCAAAAGTTTAACTTAATACGCCCGGCGAAGAGAGCTCGGCAACAGCTACAAATACATCTTCCCTGGCACAAGTAGCACCCTAATGTTCGATGGTGCCTCTTGGATTGGGGGAATAATAGACCTGTGCGAGAGCTGTGGGCTGTGGGTGGCCAAGCAGGCTCGTGCCGCTGCTGGAAGCAGGACTCGTTTCCCATTGCTGGAGGCGCATGCTACAGATCGTAATGATCGGCAATTGTGCAGCTGTACGGCACAGAGGGGACCAGGGGGCGGGCCTCGGGCGGGCCGGCGAGCGTAGGCTACCTGAGAAGCGGCGCAGCGGTGTCCTCATATGACTTCAGCACCTCCTTTGCATCTTCACCATATTTGTCTTTGCGCATGGTCTGAAGATTCTCGAGCACCCCCTTCAGCTTCGTGCTCCCCTCCCCGTGTAGCGTTGCCAGGCCGAGTGCACCGACGGCCACGTGCACCACACTTGCCACCAAAGCAAACGTCGGCTGCCACGCAAGACGCCCCCCGTTCGGCCCCGCTCCCACCAAGGCTGTGTTACCACACGCTCAACCAAGGCTGGCGACCACGTGCGAATTTGTGCTGCTATGGCACAGAGTCAACGGTGGCCAGGAGGCGGCCCTGTGAGAAAGCACTGCTGATGCTGAAGGGCGATGACACCCACAGCGCAGAGCAGCCGCGGCACCTCCCAAAAGCCCCGAGCAACACGGGTTCCCCGCCAGGCACGTCCCCTCCCACAGGTGAGCGCCGGGCCTCAAGGGCGTCCAGCAACAGCCAATCACAGCCATGCTCACCCCGCCATGCTCAACCCGCCGTGGACGGGTGGGTGGAGGTCGCCACCTGGCAGAAGGCTTCGATCTGGTAATTCACAACGTAGTTGGCTAAGTACAGCAACGGGTAACCCCCTAGCCCATAGAAGCACAGGATGATGTACGTTTCGGGGGACTCCATGTTTATATTCATTCTGCGGAGGCCCGAAGCGTTCAGTAGGGGCGCCGGGAAAGTGCTGATGCGGTGCCATCTGGCTCCCTGGGCGCAGCGGACTGCCCAGGTCCACCGGCCGGGCGGAGCTGAGCGGGCTCCCTGGGCTCAGCGGGCAAACATTGGGCTGCTCCCTGCGGCGCAAGAGCGCGCTTGGAGAGGCGTGAGAGCGCGCTTGCAGAGGCGTGAGAGCGCTCTTGGAGAGGCGTGAGAGCGCGCTTGGAGAGGCGTGAGAGCGCGCTTGGAGAGGCGTGAGAGCGCGCTTGGAGAGGCGTGAGAGCGCGCTTGGAGAGGCGTGAGAGCGCGCTTGGAGAGGCGTGAGAGCGCGCTTGGAGAGTCGTGAGAGCGC
>LGRX02034455.1:0-28991 GCA_001247695.2 Cymbomonas tetramitiformis | reverse complement strand
GATTCCAATAGGGCGGATGTGTAGATTCCAATAGGGCGGCCTGTGGAGCTGTATACTCCATTGTAAAACAGCCCGTGGTTGTGCCGTAGCGCGTCTCAATGCTGCAGCAGCTATGTTACATTACCATGCACACTTCCAAGGGCATCTATCATGACAGCCTGGAAGGATGGGGATTGCTACGAACAAGTGGCTGGGTGGTCGATGACATACTGAGGCTGCCGGGCGATAATGCCAATGTAATCCTCCTCAGCAAGCAGCGGCCAATCCGGTGAGCCCGCCGTCTCTGAAGAGCCCCGTCCCCACCAGCTCGGCAGGCTTTCTAGCTCGCGAAACAGTAACGCCAGCATGGGGATGAGGGGGAAAGCGGGGCTCAGCGCGAGCGAACCTGACGAACGAGACACAGCTGCGCACAAAGTAGAAATCGGTGCAAGACACATTGCCATTCTCTCGTACACAAACCCGTAAGGGTGCTGCTCCATCGCCCGCTTCAGCTCTGCCCAACACGTCCTCGAACCCATCTCAGAGGCTCGACATCCTCTCTGGCCGCCCGAAGCAGCTGGGCGCTCCTCATTCTGTCTTCCGACGGTGTGCTCCCTGCCTGGGCCCCGCTCGGATGGCCCACACACGCTTCTTGCCAACAGCACCTTGGGCACTATTGAATGAGACAACTATTTCTGTCTCTTTTGTTGCTGAAGACACATATCTATATATTCAGAAAAAATGAGCGAATCGGGTGTTATACCGACCCTGCGACATTTGAGCGTTGTTTGACCGGCAACCCTAAGTGCCCGTGCAAATTAAGGCCGTGTATAAACAAAGGTGTCACAAAGTCATGCGTCCCACATCGCATAGTGAGCATAGGTAAGAATGGCAGAATTATGTCTGCAGCGATCTGAAAATATAATTAGCAATGTAAGCATGATCCCGATCCCGCGCCACCCGACGCCCGATAAACACTGCGTGTAAATGCGGAGACGCCTTTCTGTGGTTGCATGCTGAAAGTGTCAGGGTTAAATGATCGATATGATGGATCAATTACACATACCCAGACCCCCATTGCCAGCATGCCAAGTATCTAAAGAGTCGATTTTCTTTTTAATGTTCCATTTTTGAGGGGATATCCGGCGCGGTCGCTCCAGTTTGAAGACGACTGGTGGCTAGCATACTCACGACTTCCCAGAAATGTGTGCCGTGAGAGCAGGCAGGGCTCTCACCCGGCCAAACCACGTGAACCAGTCGGCGGAAGGCAGTCTCGGCATCCACTCTGCGAGGCGCGCCGCCGGCATCAACTTTATTCGCATCGCCTGCTCGCACCGCGCGCACCTGCGCAGCCGCCGCTTCCAGCAGCAGATCCTGCATCGGGGGCATGGCGGTGCTTCTCGCGTGCTGGCGCTGAGCGACGGCCTCGTGCATGGCGAGGACGGGCAAGCGCCTCCCTCCATCCGGGTCGACCTCCTCCTCCGTGGGGTGGGCCTCCAAGGCCTCCCTCTTCTCCCTTCTGTGACACAATCATCATCGTGATCACTTCCCAGGATCACTGTTGTCACCCACCTACTGCTTCATCAGCGTCATAGCGTGGAAGCGATAAGGCCGGAGCTAGCGGAATCGGTTTGAAACATGTGTATGCGTTTGTGGGGTGTGACAGATGAATCCCATTATCCACCTGACCGATTCCGCTACCTCCGAGCTTATCATCGATGCCACCAACAACGCCACCAATAGCTCTGCTGAAGTGATAGAATACAATGGCACACTAACACCCGATAAATCACCACCGAATGCCGTGGATCAACCTAGAGGTGGGGAGGCTCGTGGCAGAAAGAGGTTGTTTGGCGGGTATCTCGGGTTGTGCTGATCGACAATGGAGGAAGATGTCACGCGCGGGTTCCACAGCGAGGAGGAGGAGGAGGAGGAGGAGGGACCATGCATCTGTTGTGTAGGCAATTGCTTGTGACGACCGCGGCGCGCCTTGGAAGAAAAACAGTTATCAACAACACGACAAGCGGTAGGTCATGCAGGGGGGCAAGCTTGGCCAACGGAATCGCATCAATCTGCCGTGACAAGCAGCAGGGCAGAAGGCGAGCGATCCCGCCATGACGTGGAAGAAGGCGAGCAATCCCGTCATAACGTGACGAAAGGCAGGCAGTCCCGTCATGACGTGGCAAGGTGAAGTGAGGCGAGGAGCTCACGAGAGGAGAGTCTGCTTGCTCCTTTCAAACATCAGTCGGAGTGCGAGCCTCCAAACTCGATGCAAAGCTTGCTGCAAAGAGCAGCTCTCTGCAGGCCAACACTCGCACGCCCAATCAGCCATCTAAGAGGTCGATGCTGCGCTGAAAAACCGCAATTTTCGAAGCCTCCTTTGAATAGCTGCTGGCCGGGACAAGCGCCATTGACGAGAGCGACCCTGCGCAATGCGAGGTGCCAGCAAAGCCGCTGCAAAGATCGCAACAGAGCGTGGCAGCAATAGGCCGGAATCTGAGAATATTCCAGAATCTTCAGAGAGGCGCAGGACACGCAGCAATTGTTCTATCTATAGCACACCATTTGCGTGGTGTGCAGCGCCGAGCATGCAGTCAGCGGAGCAAATACATGGACGAGGGTTCAGCGACGCCACCAAGGGTTTGGCACACGCGGCAACCCCACGGAGATCGCGGATGCGAGCGACTTCTCTCGAGCGGAGGGCGTGGGCTTGCGGGGACCAACCTGAGGCCTGCGCTTGGAGCACTTCACGCTCGAGCAACCCCAGGAGGCCACCCAACACCCGCGCCTGCCGGATCTCTGTCGAGGAATGATCAGTGGGGTCACCCTCCCCCTGGCGCAGCAAACCACGCCCCCGAACACGGAGAGGACATGCCATCAAAGTCAGATCCCAGATCGGAGAAGAACAAGTCAGCAGCGTGCAGCACATCGGACGCAGGGCATGCCATCAAAGTCAGATCCCAGATCGGAGAAGAACAAGTCAGCAGCGTGCAGCACATTGGACGCAGGACACGGGCTCCAATGAGCAGAAGCGGACCTGGTGCGGGCACAGCGAGCCCGCCGCGGCTTCCACGCACTGCGCCAGAGCCGCAGCACAGCGCAGCTGCGGCAGACCCAGCAGCTCCTGCAGCTGTGCCTCGTCTCCTGAGGCCCCGTCGTCATTCGCGGACCTCGATTAAGATAGTTTTGCTCGGCGATGAGGAGTGACGCACGGCGCGAGAGCCGAGAGCATGAAGCGCCGTGCCGCACGGAGGGCCGGTCCAAGACGCGGCCCGCTGTCAACAATAAAGAATATGCTTGATGACCCCTTCCGCCAGATCAGCAGTAGAGGAATGCGATTGCTGAAGGGGAGAACATGGCAGGGAGCATGCGGACCTTGGAGAGCAGTCGAGGCGGTTGAGATTTCTGAAAGGGGGAGGCGGGCAGGGGTTCCGCCAGGGACGCAGTTGCAAGGGGTAAGGTAGGGGGGCATGCATGTGCCGCGGGCGAGCCTGTGGGCTCAGCCAATACCGTGTTCGAGCCATCCTTGCATCAGTGGACTGATCTCCGCCGGAGGAAGGTAGGCGGTGGCCGGGAGTGCCGGCAGCTGGTCGGCACCGAGCCCACCGTGCTCTGCCAGCACGGGCTGCAGCCTGGCCACCGGGCACGCGGCGCCATCACTCACCCGGCTCGAAGCAGCGCATCGCCTGACACCCTTTTGGTTGATGCGGCGAGGCATACTGATGAGCCACACCAAGAAATGGCCTCGCCTGAAGGGTTTAGGGTTTGTAACGCATTTGAGCGCCAAAGACAGCCCGTCACCCCGGTGCGATCTGGGCGCTGCCCCTCGCGCAGATTAGCGAGCGGCACATTATTGCAACGGGTGGGTGGAAAGTGAGCCGGAACCCACTGCTCGTTGACAAGATCGGCGACAGCTTGGTACCCAGTTTGCCATTGCTCCTTGAATGACGCGTCACACGCTTTGCGCTCCAAGCTATCGCCTGCAGCGAGACCCGGGTCCGGGCGGAGCCCCGTTTGAGCTACAATCTATCAGCAACAAGGAATGTTCAGCAGCTGGCCACAAATGCCAGCTGGGTGGGAACATGAGCAGCTCACCAAATCGAGCCACGAAGCTGCAGCTCTGGTCGGATTCCCAGTGATGGAGACATGCACGCACATCCTCTTGCACCACTTGCGCAGCACCCTGGGAGATGCCGCCTGCCGGCCGTCGCGCCGACGTGGTGACCATATCGACGCAGCACGCTACCAGACGAGGAGACGGCTGCACGGCGTTTGTTGAGGCCCACGTGATCTGCAGTGCCTGAGCGCACATTGCCCGGCCCAGCGGAACCGCTCAGTTCATGTAGCGAGTGCGCACAGGCCCTGAGAAGGCGCGCTGAAAGACTTTGGCATTTCGGTGCAACAGCACGCGGGTGGCATTTCGATGCAACAGCACGTGGGTGGCGCGCAGGACCCAGAAATGGGATGCTGCAATTTGCATGTCGCCTCGAAGAGATGATTGGCCGGGCAAGACGCGTAATATTGGGTGGCATGCACCTTGTGGAGTGGCGGCAGGAATAATCGCGGCGCCCTGAGATCAAACCCCTTCCCCCCGTAGCAGCACCCCATGAAGCGTAGATATGACGTGTCTTGTTGCTTGACCTCCCCCTCCCTCTCCTCTCGCACACCCCCTTCCCTTACTTTTTGCTCTTCTTGCCTTCTCCCCTCACCCTTGGGGGGTGGGCTTTGCTTCACTCTGACTCCCTGCATCACCTTGTCATCACTAGTAGTTAGTCAATTTTATCATTGATTAATTTGCCACTGACAGATAACTATTATTTATTATAGTTGAGAGTTGAGTCGGTCGTCACCCCTGAGTTCCTTCCCCACTCTATTCATTTTACTTTATTCATTGTTTACTCTATTTCTTATTTCTTCATGCCTGCGATCCCGTTTGTCGCCCATGATCCTCCATTTGCTGATTCATCCCAGATTCCCCCGCTGGCCCGATTTCTTCCCGCGATTTCTTTCCGCCTCCGCGCCTGCCTTCCGTATTTCATCCTTCAGTTTTTAACTTTCACGATTGTTTGAACCTCGGCGTTGCATCCTCTGTTGTTGCTTTACCGTCACCCTTTCATTCTTATTTATCTCCTCTTCCCATTTCTATTGATCCCCCGGGATCACTCTGCCTCTCTTTGCCGTGACACTTTCAACGTTTTGATGGCCGGCAAGGCAGCTTTGACGAACGGGCAAAAACTTGGAGCGCTTTAAAAGTCAACTCTACCGTCAAGAAACCGGTATTGACCGTTAGCTTTGAGCGAATGGACTCATTTCTCAGCGATGATGACGTCTACCGGCCAGTCTAATCTGCCTCAATCGACCAGTTCAACGGACAAGACCGTCCAGTCAATTTCAACGAGTAAACGAAAAGTAAACCTTTGTGCTCGAATAGTTGGGCGAGAGTCCCCCCTCCTCCCATCCCCTACCCTGCCCTTCTCCTTCCCCTCTCCCCTCTCCCCTCCTCTCCTCCTCTCCCCCTTCACCCCTCCCCTCACCAGTAGCACTTCTACGGAGCATTGGAAAAAGGGTGACGACTTGTGATATCAGGGCACCGAGGGCCACAGGGGCATCAGCGCAGCAGCAAGGTAAGCAATCACCTGGGACAACTTGTGGCGATCGCCTGGGACAGCTTGTGGCGATCGCCTGGGACAGCTTGTGGCGACCGCCTGGGACAGCTTGTGGCGATCGCCTGGGACAGCGTGTGACGATCGCCTGGGACAGCTTGTGGCGACCGCCTGGGACAACTTGTGGCGATCGCCTGGGACAGCGTGTGGCGATCGCCTGGGACGGCTTGTGGCGACGGCCTGGGACGGCTTGTGGAGATCGCCTGGGACAGCTTGTGGCGATCGCCTGGGACAGCTTGTGGCGATCGCCTGGGACAGCTTGTGGCGATCGCCTGGGACAGCTTGTGGCGATCGCCTGGGACGGCTTGTGGCGACCGCCTGGGAGAGCGTGTGGCGATCGCCTGGGACAGCTTGTGGCGATCGCCTGGGACAGCGTGTGGCGACCGCCTGGGACAGCTTGTGGCGATCGCCTGGGACAGCGTGTGGCGACCGCCTGGGACAGCTTGTGGCGACCGCCTGGGACGGCTTGTGGCGATCGCCTGGAACGGCTTGTGGCGACCGCCTGGGACAGCTTGTGGCGATCGCCTGGGACAGCTTGTGGCGACCGCCTGGGAGAGCTTGTGGCGATCGCCTGGGACAGCGTGTGGCGACCGCCTGGGACGGCTTGTGGCGATCGCCTGGGACAACTTGTGGCGATCGCCTGGGACAGCTTGTGGCGATCGCCTGGGACAGCTTGTGGCGACCGCCTGGGACAGCGTGTGGCGATCGCCTGGGACAGCGTGTGGCGATCGCCTGGGACAGCTTGTGGCGATCGCCTGGGACAGCGTGTGGCGATCGCCTGGGACAGCGTGTGGCGACCGCCTGGGACGGCTTGTGGCGATCGCCTGGGACAGCTCGTGGCGATCGCCTGGGACAGCGTGTGGCGATCGCCTGGTACAGCTCGTGGCGATCGCCTGGGACAGCGTGTGGCGATCGCCTGGGACAGCGTGTGGCGATCGCCTGGGACAGCGTGTGGCGATCGCCTGGGACAGCGTGTGGCGACCGCCTGGGACAGCTTGTGGCGACCGCCTGGGACGGCTTGTGGCGATCGCCTGGGACAGCGTGTGGCGATCGCCTGGTACGGCTTGTGGCGACCGCCTGGGACAGCGTGTGGCGACCGCCTGGGACAGCTTGTGGCGACCGCCTGGGACGGCTTGTGGCGATCGCCTGGGACAGCTTGTGGCGATCGCCTGGGACAGCGTGTGGCGATCGCCTGGGACAGCTTGTGGCGATCGCCTGGGATTTATTTGTGGCGATCGCCTGGGACAGCGTGTGGCGATCGCCTGGGACAGCTTGTGGCGACCGACTGGGACAGCTTGTGGCGATCGCCTGGGACAACTTGTGGCGATCGCCTGGGACAGCTTGTGGCGATCGCCTGGGACGGCGTGTGGCGATCGCCTGGGACAGCTTGTGGCGATCGCCTGGGACGGCTTGTGGCGATGGCCTGGGACCGCTTGTGGCGATCGCCTGGGACGGCGTGTGGCGATCGCCTGGGACAGCTTGTGGCGATCGCCTGGGACGGCTTGTGGCGACCGCCTGGGACAGCTTGTGGCGATCGCCTGGGACGGCTTGTGGCGACCGCCTGGGACAGCTTGTGGCGATCGCTTGGGACAACTTGTGGCGATCGCCTGGGACGGCGTGTGGCGATCGCCTGGGACAGCTTGTGGCGATCGCCTGGGACAGCTTGTGGCGACCGCCTGGGACAGCGTGTGGCGATCGCCTGGGACAGCGTGTGGCGACCGCCTGGGACAGCTTGTGGCGATCGCCTGGGACAGCTTGTGGCGATCGCCTGGGACAGCGTGTGGCGATCGCCTGGGACAGCGTGTGGCGATCGCCTGGGACAGCGTGCGGCGATCGCCTGGGACAGCTTGTGAAGATCGCCTGGGACAGCGTGCGGCGATCGCCTGGGACAGCTTGTGGCGATCGCCTGGGACGGCTTGTGGCGATCGCCTGGGACAGCTTGTGGCGACCGCCTGGGACAGCTTGTGGCGATCGCCTGGGACAGCGTGTGGCGATCGCCTGGGACGGCTTGTGGCGACCGCCTGGGACAGCTTGTGGCGACCGCCTGGGACAGCGTGTGGCGATCGCCTGGGACGGCTTGTGGCGATCGCCTGGGACAGCGTGTGGCGACCGCCTGGGACAGCGTGTGGCGACCGCCTGGGACAGCGTGTGGCGATCGCCTGGGACAGCTTGTGGCGATCGCCTGGGACAGCTTGTGGCGATCGCCTGGGACGGCTTGTGGCGATCGCCTGGGACAGCTTGTGGCGACCGCCTGGGACGGCGTGTGGCGATCGCCTGGGACGGCTTGTGGCGATCGCCTGGGACAGCGTGTGGCGATCGCCTGGGACAGCTTGTGGCGATCGCCTGGGACAGCTTGCAGCGATCGCCTGGGACAGCTTGTGGCGATCGCCTGGGACAGCTTGTGGCGATCGCCTGGGACAGCTTGTGGCGATCGCCTGGGACAGCGTGTGGCGACCGCCTGGGACAGCTTGTGGCGATCGCCTGGGACAGCTTGTGGCGACCGCCTGGGAGAGCTTGTGGCGATCGCCTGGGACAGCGTGTGGCGACCGCCTGGGACGGCTTGTGGCGATCGCCTGGGACAACTTGTGGCGATCGCCTGGGACAGCTTGTGGCGATCGCCTGGGACAGCTTGTGGCGACCGCCTGGGACAGCGTGTGGCGATCGCCTGGGACAGCGTGTGGCGATCGCCTGGGACAGCTTGTGGCGATCGCCTGGGACAGCGTGTGGCGATCGCCTGGGACAGCGTGTGGCGACCGCCTGGGACAACTTGTGGCGATCGCCTGGGACAACTTGTGGCGATCGCCTGGGACAACTTGTGGCGACCGCCTGGGACAACTTGTGGCGATCGCCTGGGACAACTTGTGGCAATCACCTGGGACAACTTGCGGCGATCTTGGAGAGCAGCGAGAGCACTTGGCTGCAGGCGGGTCGCTCCGCGGCTTCGGAAATGTGCTATGAACACCGCCCACCCTCTTCAGAGCCAAGATGGGGCAAGCGAGCGCGTGTCAAGCCATAAATTTCTCTACGATATCTACAACAGGATCGCGATGCACCGAGAGAGAGTGTGTGTATGCTTATCCTTGCGACTCCTTTGGCACCCCGAAGCCACAGGAGACTGCACTATGTACTCGCGCCGGGGATCAAAGGATTCAGCACACACTTCGGGACACTCATCCGGAGTCTCCGGAGCTCACTAGTGAAGAATGGGACCCCCTACTTGGGCAGCCATGGTTTGGAGGACTCCCACCATAAGTCTGGTGATTTCTCCCTGCGAGCGGACACTCTCCGCCAGCTCGCTAAGAAGCCACCTGTTGGGGTTGGGGAGCAAACTGGGGGGTTGCCTGTCCGAACAACTGGGTAGGCTGTGGCTCAGAGCCCTGGTAGCCCCCTTTGCCCCCGTATCCTTTGCCATTCCCCTTCCCTCCGCCAATTCTAGGGCGCTGGCGGGGCGGGGGATGGGGGCTGTTCCCGTTCATCCACTTGAACCGGGAGCTGTTGCGGAGAACGAACTTGGCCCCCTCAATGAGGAAGTTGGGGGCCGAGTGTTTTTGCCAGCACACCGCCTCATCGTCTGGAAAAGCGAACGTGACTCTATTTTACACTAGTTCCACTTGCAATGAGGAGTAAGTATTAGTGTGAGGCTTAGGGTGCAAAGTACCTGTGTAAGGCTCCCAACGATGATGTGAGCTGTGGGTAAGTGAGCAGTCAAGCTGCGTGCAAGAAGGTGTTCTACGGCCGTCACATTGATCTGACGCCCGACAGCGCCCGCACGAAGATACAACTGATTCCCCCCGGAAGCGTTTGCCAAGCAGCAGTGACTTGAAGCAAACAAAGCAGGATCGAGACCGCGAGGTGGAAATCTCGCAAGCAGAGAGAACCGCGTCCAACAGAATGAGATCACCTTTCCGCTACCAAAGTGGCAGAGAACACGACGGATGATGACGTGGCATCTCTTGACTTCACACCCGAGTCCTTTATCGCAAAGAGAATCGACAACGTGTTCCCAGGTTGCTTGCGAATTGCACTGCTCGAAGCCGCAACCCCCAGCTCAATCTCGGGATAAACTAAAAAATAAGCAGATGAATAGACCACTGGGCGAGAGTAAACAAATATATAGAGGATTTCCATATCGTAGGCCTTATGATTACAAGTTTATACTCAATGGCGCTAGTGGTGCTCAGCCGGAGAAGGTAAGCCTGCTTCAAAGGAACAGCGTCTAGTTGGGGAACAGCGAGCTTTCTTAACATTCCTGCGAGACGGATGGAGTTCAAATTCATGCTGTAAGTGGCGAATACCTATCTCTCACCTGAAGCGCAACAATGCAGTGCGCCACGGGGAATCTTACTACGTCCCTGTATTATACAACACCTATGACCAAGTGAGTGTTGAAAGCAAGCGAGTTGTCAAAGCGGCAAAAAGAAGTCAACCCCGTGCTCCTACCTCCTATCTTTGCCTTTGACGTCCAGCTGCCTCACGATTTCTTCAATTTCCACGACTGGAATGAGGGAACGAACGTTTTGAGAGGTGCAACGAAGACGGGACTCCAGGTGCTGCATCCTGAAACGACGCGTGCCAGATTCTCGCTTACACGGACAGTCGCCGAAGAGCGACGAAACAGTTTTCGGTGATAAAGTCCTCAATTGTACTCAGTTCTAATACTGTTCGGGGGAAACTGATAAATTGCAAGCAACGATTCGAAACTTACTTGCAAATCATATTGTCTACTGCATGAATACGAACAGATACGCTTAATAACTACGTATATGTAAATAGTGAAGGGGCTTCATGACAGCAACCGATTATTCGGCAGTGTGTTCCGTTATGATGTCCCCGGCAGGCCTGAAGGAAACGAGGCGGTTCCTGAAGTGATATTCGAGAACTGGGCAAAATATACATAAATGTATAGTACTGAACACGTTTCTATCATACTAGCGCCACATGGTTCAATCTCGAACGAGATTCAGATCTCGACTGGATGTGCACCCGTGAGTCGTGGCAAGTGTTGTCGTGCTTTCCATCCATACGGTCACTCGAGTATTGCTGATGAGACTGTGCACTCGGATGTCCATGCCCTCTTGTTTCTCTCTCCCCTATCGTGTTGGTGTACCTCGTATCGTAAGAAAGCAATTCCTTGATCCTTCCGAATGTTCATATGTTGCAACATGAAGAACTTCTTCGGTTGTGCCTTATCAAAAAAATACTCGAAAAAAATACGCTTTCAGCGCTCAGCTGGACAGTAACTCAGTCACACCCCCTCCGCTCGCCTGTGATCCCCCCGCCCGGCGAAGGGCCTACATCTACAGTTGAACAGGGCAGGGCCAGCGCAGGGCATGGGCAGGCGTCGGCTGACAGTAGCGTCTCAGGGCATTCATTCGTGACACCGAGCGACGAGCGACGCGAGCGCGACGCTAATAGGTGACATACTGTACTGTAACAGTTTTGAGTTTAACACAGGCACAGGCGCAGGGCGTGGGCGTGACTAATATTTTTATTATCCCGGACGGCCCAAATCGGCCCCCGGCTACCAAATAATTTACGGTGTCTCCTACCCCTAAAACTCAACGTCCAAATCAACAAACAAGGCTTGTAGACAAGGCTAACTGCGTGGGCGTGACGTGGGCACTGGGCAGGCGAGAGTGACACGAGGGCGCTCGTGACACAGGGCGCTCAGGGGTAGGGGTAGGGGTATCTTGGGGTAGGGGATTGTTATGTCAATCGACATGAATCACATAATACCTCTCCGAAAAGCGGAATCCTTTTAAATCCAAAATCGGAAATCTCCGAAAATCCCGATCCTTTTTCTTTTTATATGTCAATCGTTCGGACTTCCGCTAAAGAAACTTGCGTTGGTCCTGCGCAGGAAGTCACCTTCCGCTTCGCTGGAAATTGGCGAACATATGTTTATTGTAAACATTCTTGCAAGCTTCAAATGTTGTTATCAGAAACTAGTCCACTGTTTTATGACGTCATTACTTGCTAGAATATCCAGCATACTTCTCCTCAAGAAATGGAACGTGGGACAACTCTCAAGCAGATCCGATTGAACCTGCTCCGAAACACGCGCAAATATCCACTCGCAAGCACTATATTAGCATATGCTCAGCTTCGCTTATTGTATTCGTATCGGAGACACCTTCTACATTTGCCGTCACCAGCTACCATCACTTTGTGGACGGCTCTACGAGCAATACGTATCCAAAGCGATGTTTTTCTGGCCTTTGCAAAAGCATTGAGTTTTCTCTTCCCGACGCTGCCTGCGCGCAGCCATGCCCTGGCCAATTGGACATACAACTTTCTCGCAACGCTTAAAGTTGGTGATTTTTTTCTGCAACAAATTACGCGCTTTCTAACCGCGAAAAAAAATGCACACCCATTCGCTGGTGTTCGCTCTCCTGGAATTCTATGGGATGCTTCCGTCCAGGGGCGTAACGAGACGCAAAGCACAATCGTGCGTCCTCAGTTGCGCTCGGTCTCCTTTTCTGGCTGTGCGTGGCTATTGCCCTACAATTATGGGGCTGCCAGCTGTCTCAAACACGCATCTCTTATCGGGCCGGAGACGATCTGCCTTGGGTCCTCGTCGGGTTGCATCGTGGCAGCGCTAGTTGTGTGCGATGTGCCCACGGAGGTGGTAAAGGACATGACAGATTTTCTGGCAACGGACTCCGCGCGCCACATTTTTGGGCCAATAGGGAGAATGTCCCAATATATCCGTACCGCCCTCGAGACGCACCTTCCCCTCGATGCGCACGAGCGAGCCACTGGGCGCCTTTTGATTTCCAACACGTATCTCTCATGTGGTGTAATTCCGCGGTTTCAACTGACGCAAACGTTCAAGTCGCGCGCCGAATTGATTGAGATTCTGTTAGGCTCGTGCTACATTCCATTTTACTACGAGAGTCCAGTTCTCACTCAAGGGCGTCTCTGGTTGGATGGTGGTCTGAAGGATAACTTACCTTGCATCGATCACACCACGCTGACCATCTCCCCTTTCTTCGAACATGCCGACATATCGCCAAATGCGAACTACCGCCTTGCGGATGCCCTTTTCCCCCGCGGTGCGCAGGCCATGCGAACCTACTTCGAAGACGGATGGAGAGATGCGGACCGATACATCTGTCGGAACTCACGGCTAAGTCACGCAGTACAAGATGCATCCGAAGCACGTCACGTATCGGAGCCGGCACTAAGTGAGGGATTACACTAATGAGCCCAAAACAACGGACGCAGGAGCTTGTTTGCTTACAATATGGAATGTGAAGAAGAGAAAGTGTGCAGGACGATAGCCTGTGGTGGAGTTGTAATCCAAAACCAAACCCAATCCCAAACCTACAAGCATGATACTTGTGGCGGAAACTCAAAGAGTTGTTAGGAAGCAGTGTTTTGCTCCTTGTACGGTGTGTGACTTACGTCTCTTGTAAAAGGTTCCAAACTTAGTGTGTGAATGTATGCACGAGAGTGTGGTATCGTTATCTAAATTACTCAACCAAAAGTTGTTTCGTTGTTTCGCCTTGGATCAAATTTCAAAAAAAGTTAACTTGGCTCTTCAATGAGTTCTTCAGATGATAAGCACTCGTGTATTTCCGTATACACTATCTCCTTGCACCTTGTCGTGCAAAAATGTACCAAGATCTCAGAATATATCTCACTTTCTGAGAGTTTGTCTTTTGGGGCAAGAACACCTCTCGACAGTGTCGCATCTACCTGAGTCTCGCTAGCCTGAATTCGAATTCTTACCGCAACGAAAATCCATTGTTTTTGTCACCAGGGCAAAGTCTCCACATCATACCATCTAAGAAGATGCGTTATGTTATGACTTAAATGACCACTGACATATCATACATATATGATGTGTCATATGTCGTCATCTGACATCATCATATCGTTGATCATCGCGAAGTGATGATCATTCATTATGCATCTCCGTACGGCGTTTTGTCTCCATATACTATTTATCTTATACAACATTTTGCGATATAATCGCCGATAGTCATCATCACCCGAAAGGTTACATCGCGACCGTAAACATACGGTCAGATAGTATCTGCACCATCAGATTCTGTATTCTGACAGGTGGTAACTCGAAACCGACTTAGTTTGAAAAATGACCTCTCAATGTGCATGTCTACTTCCGGTCAAAGCTGTGCTAAGGTCAACTTTTCACGGCGGTTCGATCTATCGGGAGGGTTTCATCAAGGCGTGGTATCGGTTGGGCCGGAGTTTATCGATCGATAACGATAATTTTCACTTCCATATCGATCGACAACGATAATTCTTTTTTAAAGGCCTACGGTATCGATCGATATTAACCTTCTACCGATCAATACCGATATGAGAAAATAGACACCCAATGCATATCGATCGATTTCGATAATTCGTAGCGAGCTATCGATCAATACTGATATTAAACAAATTTCAACCGATATCGATAATATCGATATACCACTAGCAGGTGAGTCAAACTAGCAAATAAGATACATGCGAAACATGCATGACCCATCTACATGTCACTTTAATTATGCCCATTGGTATCTTCCCTAGCGGGGTATGATTCCGCTTGTATCCTAACCAATATTTATCAGTTTTCACAACGCGGACTGTGTACATTTTTCAACTATTCTGCATCCTAATTCATTGCAGCCATTAGCGAGTGCTGAATGGTGCCTTCTGCTAGACTTTTCCTCAAATCAGAATGCATGAAAGTGACAGATGAAAAAGCCCTCTCTACTCCAGCGGTGGATGCTGGCACGCCTAGAAACTGGCGTGCCATCTTGCCTAAGTTAGGGAACTGTGATGAATGCTCCCTCCACCACTCCAATACATCACTACCAGGCTTTGCATCAGGCAGCAACAAATACTTTTGCAACTCATCTACCTCACCCTCAACCTCTCCACCTGCTTCCTCTTCTTCCTCATCCTCACTTTCATCATCTGAGTCAAACAAGAAACTTTCTAACTTGGTACTACTTTCATCAATCTTCCGCCGTTTTGCTTCCTGCCCCTCCTCCGCTTCAACGGGCTTCGGTTTCCAATCCTTGTTGAAGATGTTCGCAGCCCATTTCTCAACCTGTTTCAAGGTGAGCTTGCCTTTATAGCAACAGGGACACACAAACACTCTTTCAATTTCATTTTACACCCACGTTGGTTAAGAGACAAACACAGATCCCATGCCAAAATGTAGCACACAAACCAACACATTAGAACACTACACATGAAGGCAAACATACCTCGCATCCATCTTCCAGCGAGCTTGAACTTGAAGCTCTTGTGCCGTGGATCCAGTAGTGTCGCCACCGCAAAATCCTCCAACTTGCAGTCCATCAATTTAGTAAACCAGCGCGAGCAGCAAGCCTGGTACATACGCTCTCGAGCTTCCCGCACGTCCTCATTGGTGATTGCGACTCTGTTGTTCCCGAATTTCAGCGGGGTGTCGGCGTGGGCAATGTTGGCCAATCGACCAGCGACAAGCAGGAAAAGGTTGGCGGTGACGTTCTTGGTGGTTTGGAGGCAATCCACACCTTCCTTCATGTACCGAAGCACATACATAGCTTCTCTAACTATGTCCCACTCATAGATTGAAAGTTGGTGATTGCGGTAGACGCTGCCGTCGGGGTTGGGGGCAGCAGTCCCTGCCTTTGTGGGGAACTCCACATCATACATTTGGACGGCAACCTACGTGCAAACACGATGGGCGTGTTAAGGTGAGCATTTTGTAGCTCAACTATTCCATACACAACTTAATAACGCAGAATGGTTGCACCTTTTTTCACGACATCAAAAAGGGTGTAACCCACAACAAACATGGTAAAATTTATGGGAAGGGTGTGTACCTGATTTTGATGATACCAAAGTGCTTGTTTGTAAGCACCTCCCCAACCACTACGGGTGTCGTTATCTTGGGGGGGCTTGGACTCCACTAGATGATGACGTTGTTGACACTGCTTCAACAAGTTCGCACCAATCACTGAGTGATTGAAGTGCGCGGTCATCCCCCTTAGCTTGCAAAACACCCTTCTCACGTTTGCTTGTTCAAGAAAGGTGAGCACGATGAGGGCGATGGTGTGGTCGCAGCACTCGTGGCCGTCAAAAGTCTCCCAACCAGAAACGATGTTGCTTGCATTGTCGGAGCAAGTAGCATGCACGAAGTCCGTAACTGTATCAACCCCACCATCCACGGAGTCATCGTACTCTCCTAGCCCAACATCAGCACAAGCGATCTTGGTGGCCTTCTCCAACTCGATTGCAGTGTGCCTGACGCTTGAAACCGGAATCGCTGCTAGGAGTCTCTCATGGTACTCAAAGTTCTCGTCTAGCCAATATGCCAAGATACCGAAAATGGATATGCCACCTTGGGACCATATGTCCCCACCAATACTTGGTAATATGCCCTCAGACAACAACCCCTTTAAAGAGGCGACCAAACGCTCCTTGCCCTCGACCGACAGCTCCAAAAGATTATGCATGACGGTGTGATAGTTTGGTGGAACGTACTGGCCATTGCTGATGCACTTGAATATATCACGAAATTCTTGGTCTCGTTCAGGCAGTGTAAGCGGCCGCCCATTTCTCACAAGCCAAAGCGTGATGAGTTTGTGAAGCTCATCACGCTTGGTAGCGGATATCTGCAAAAGACACAAGTACCATATCATACCCTGTGATCTGGATCTAGAGAGAGAGACAACATAAATACATACATAAAAAGACTTGTACAAGTGAAATGCAAATAAAGCCCAAAACGAAAGCATTGCTTCACCTGTGGCACAAGGGAATCCAATTTCGCTTGAGAGGATTCCTCGGAAGAAGAACCCTCGTTTGCAGTCGTAGCCAGTATCTTGCAATACTCATCCTTGTGGCAGGACGACAAATGCACTCGTAGGTTGGTTGTATTCCCACAAAAAGGTAAGGGCTTGTTGTCCACAGGGCACAGTACACAGCGAATCCAGTCCACTTTCCCACTCTCTTCGTTCTTGTGGACCTTGAAGTATTTCCACACTGGAGACCTCCTCTTGCCCCCAGCAACTTCGAATCCATCATCTAATAACAAGGACAACCCACAATCCAATACATATGTCAACGAACAACTAAAAGAGAAGACTGCGTGGCATGATATGCACGTAGAATAGTGGGCAAAATTTCCCTTGACACGAATTCACAGAACTTGTTACAATTTACAAAACGAGAGGGCAAATAAGATTTGAAGGCAAGATAGTTTAGTAACTTACCATCGACAACAACTGCCTCTTTTTCATCTGCCTTCTTTTGCTTTTCAGCTGCAGCATCGCTCTCCGCTTTCGCAGCCTCCTCCTTTTTGCGCTCACGAAAAACGCGAATCTCAGTCTCATAGCCCGCCAGATGCTCTATAGGTTCCCACGTGTCCTCCCGCTCTGAAAATCCTTCCCATCCTATGAGCCATTGGGTTGTAAACCCCTTCACACGTTCCGCCTTTACTTCTCTCACAAAGTATTCGGTGTTGTCGCTACCAGCAGGATCAAATGGGGACTGTTGTGTCCGTTTCACCTTCCCCTTGCCTTGAGCGACCAGGGTCACACCAGTGCTACTAGCCCTTTTACTCCGAGACGCTCGCCCACGTTTTCCCATGATCGATGATGATGAACTGAGAACTGTGAACTCTCTCCCTCACCTCTGCAAGAAGACTCCCGACTGTGTCGACTGGTCTAGTCAATTAGAAGGATCGGTCAAGGTGGTGGTGTGTGTGGGGGGGGGAATTCGATCCGTGAATGAGCGATCCGCCTCATCGGGTTCAACCGGTATCATATCCTCCAATTAAGGGCTTGGAAAGGGGCCTTTCAAGATCGATTTTTGTCTTTTTCAAAATTTTGTGATTTGATTCGAAATTCTGGTTTCGATATCGATATGCGGATTTCGATATCGATATCTAGAACGCAAAGTTGTTATCGATCGATTTCGATTAAACGAAAGTTGGTATCGATCGATTCCGATATGTCAAGTGTAGTTATCGATCGATTCCGATTTATTCATGTCAATTATCGATCGATAATGATAATTCCGATAATTCAATTTTGGTTATCGATCGATAACGATATTCCGATATATCGATTTATCGGAATATCGGTACAACCGATACCACGCCTTGGGTTTCATCTCGTTCGCAGGATTCCCGCCTGCAAGCGAGAGCCCTAGGGTAGGGGTCCCTGCCAGTTCGTTCCCGCCTTTCAATTTGGCGCATCATGCTTGAAAATTGAAAGATTTCCTCCCGATGAATCTTTCAAACTAAAACTTTTCTCTCCGATATACTTCAAGTTTCACTCGAAACCATATCGTCAACGTTCCACTACGGTGGGTACGTTTATCGCTCAGGGTTCGCTTTGATCCGCTGCATTATCCGCCTTGCAGTATGGCGCATCCAAAAGTGGATAAGATGCATGAAAAATATTCCGAAAGTATTTATCAAAGACGCAGAAAAGTTTCGCTTAAACGAAACCCTTCTGGCCGTTTTGCGCTCAAAGAAACAGCAGATCAATCTGCTAGTTCTGAAGCGCCATCCCGGATGTGCCGCGGGGCTCGAAGCGTGTGAACCAAATGACCAAATGAAACACAGATGCACACATACAGCGTTGAAAATATGTTCAAGTCGTTGTTATTACTATTTCTTTGATGGGAACGGAGATATATATATGATAATGTAACTTATATATATCACGGTCCCCGAACGAACGAAGCTGGACAGCGGAGGTCCCGGAGGTCACAACAAACTAAGATGAGATAATAAAATACTTAGGTTGTTTTATTATCGCAGAGCGAAACGAACACACGGACAGGCAAGATGCAAGTGACACCACAGGGCGAGGGGTGACACAGGAAGAGACAGTCACCCCCAATTTATGGGGGGGCAAAAGTCTGTCTCCCCGTGATTCTTAGCGTTCCCTTCGGCAGGATACCGAAGGGAATGCCGTTTTGCGGATGCCGGTTCCCGCTTCCGCCACACGAAGCGGGGAATCCGGGATCTGCTTCCAGTCACCAAATCTGTGCGGGGATGCTTCCTAGCGTTCATAATACCTTATATTAAACATTATTCGCTTCTAATATATCGCGAAGAGTTATCAATCTCTTCATTAATCTACCCTGCTGCACTAGGTTTTCACAGTGTAAAGCGCTTAAGAAGCGCGAACGGAAGCGGGCAGATTCCAGAAAGATACCGGTGCGATTTCGATAACGGTTTAAATGTCCTTCCGATTTAATCGAACGGCTGTACGGAATTTGTAAACAATGAAAAATATAATTCGCATCTGAGGAATCGAAAAGGAATCCGTCGCGCTTTTCATTACACTCTTAATACGCCGTACGGCAGTTTGCCAGAGTTCTCCATCATTATCTTCATCCACGAAAGCAGTCGGATCAAGAATTCGCTAAATCCAGATCGTACAAAATAATTTATATTTCAAGTATATTCGATGCATCTTGAGTCAGAAGATGGTGTATAAAATGATGTTCATTACAAACGAAAAACGCCGTACTCCGCACGACGTGGTCATCACGGAAGTGCAACAAGACGACTCGCGCCGGTTGATCATGACAGACATTCGATTATGACATTTAGATATCATGATGTCGATCAGTCGCATCAACCTCGTTGTTGATAGCGCTTACCTACGGACCATCAAGGTTATAGGTCATCCGTACTGCATATGCAAGTACGAACGTCTCGATTGCATGTCCAAAGCAAGCATGCGCTAATCGACAAGCGGTTCGGAATCAAGGAGTAGTATCGATATTCAATATTTTCGATAGTATCGATTAATCAAAATATTGTTATTTATTGATAGAAAATTCATAGATATCGAAATATCGAATATTGGTTGATCTCGGCGACCAGTTATTTGGTATTGATCGATGCATGCGCACGAAGCCCCGCGAACTATCGATATTGATCGATGACACTCGAACACCTATTGAAATCGTTCAATGAACTCCTAGCACAAACATATTATCGGTTATCAATACGTCATCGATTAATCGATCTTCGACCAAGCACGTACTGCATGCACCATTATTGGCAGGTTGGCACCAACGCCGCTGAAGCTCAGGTTGCCACGGTAGAGCCCGTTATTCAGAGTAAGGATGATGAGCTTGCGTTGTACCTTGAGCTCCCAGATGTACCTCTAGGTGTGGATTTGTTGCAGTGGTATAGGGAGAAGAGTTCAGACTTTCCCTCTGTAGCAAAGATGACACGCCAGTTCTTGGCTGTACCAGCGAGCACAGCAGGTGTAGAACGTGCATTCTCTAAAGTCACTAGGATGCACTCAGACTTGCGCAAGAATCTGTCTGAGGGCACTATTGAGCATTCGCTTATGGCATGCATTAGTATTGTTGAGTTGTAAGTACATTTTAGCTTGCTACCTTTGCCAAATGTAGTCGCAAGTGTCGAAGTGTGCGTATATGCAATACACACACATATTTGTTGCAGTGGCGCTACCTATCGATATGTCATATTGAATATTGATATATCGATAGTTAGCATATATTACTTATTTATTGATGAGAACTGTTAAACGGAAAAATATTTAATTTAGATTATTTATTGCTGATTTTAGATTAACTCTTTTTCATGTTGATTTTAGATTAAGTTTTCTTTATGTCATCCGGCTATGCCCGGTGGTCCTTTTCACGACTCCTGTTCAAATCATGTGCACACAGGTCAAACGCTCTAGTTCCCGCTAGCCATCATGAGGAAGCCTCCAAAAAGCTTTGTTCGCTGGCGTGTTCTGCTTTTAAAAAAGGCCCCTGTACTTCTTCTATATCCTAAACCCTTTGACTTGCCTTTTACCGCTGCACGCGACCGGCAAGCATCTTTGAAACTTCCGAGTTTCAAAGATGCGTTTTGTATTTTGGGTGCACCCTAATTTTACAAAACGGCCGAGCGCTTCCCGTTTGTGCGGGATATTCACATTTATTCCATGGAATATTTCATATGGATTAACACACATAAGCACGAAGGCATCGGCCACGCATCTTTGAAACTAACGAGTTTCAAAGATGCGTTTTTTGTCATTTGGGTGCGCATACCCAAATAACAAATCAGCCGAGCGCTTCCCGTTGGCGTGGGGTATCCAACGCTTGAATGTTGAATATTCATTGTAATATGAGTTAGCAAGCGAGGTTGCAAAGGCATCGGGACAGAATCTACGAAACTGTCCTATGCCTTTGCCTTTGGGTTTGGGTTCGAACGTGACACCCAAACCCAAAGATGCCAAACAGCCGAGGGCTTCCCGTGCGTCCTAAGCACGAAACTTGGCACGAATACTACCATGGTACATATATTTAAGTTACCAGAAGCTCAAGGCTTCAAGTTACTTGTGCGCGAAACGCGCAATTTATTTCTAAGGCAGATGTTTTGGGTTTGGGTTCGAACGTGACACCCAAACCCAAAGATGCCAAACAGCCGAGGGCTTCCCGTGCGTCCTAGAGCACGAAACTTGGCACGAATACTGCCAAGATACATATATTTAAGTTACCAGAAGCTCAAGGCTTCAAGTTGCTTGTGCGCGAAACGCGCAATGTATTTCTAAGGCAGATGTTTTGGGTTTGGGTTCGAACGTGACACCCAAACCCAAAGATGCCAAACAGCCGAGGGCTTCCCGTGCGTCCTATAGCACGAAACTTGGCACGAATACTGCCAAGATACATATATTTAAGTTACCAGAAGCTCAAGGCTTCAAGTTACTTGTGCGCGAAACGCGCAATGTATTTCTAAGGCAGATGTTTTGGGTTTGGGTTCGAACGTGACACCCAAACCCAAAGATGCCAAACAGCCGAGGGCTTCCCGTGCGTCCTAACGCACGAAACTTGGCACGAATACTACCATGGTACATATATTTAAGTTACCAGAAGCTCAAGGCTTCAAGTTACTTGTGCGCGAAACGCGCAATGTATTTCTAAGGCAGATGTTTTGGGTTTGGGTTCGAACGTGACACCCAAACCCAAAGATGCCAAACAGCCGAGGGCTTCCCGTGCGTCCTAGAGCACGAAACTTGGCACGAATACTGCCAAGATACATATTTTTGAGTTACTTGAAGCTCAAGGCTTCAAGTTACTTGTGCGCGAAACGCGCAATTTATTTCTAAGGCGGATGTTTTGGGTTTGGGTTCGAACGTGACACCCAAACCCAAAGATGCCAAACAGCCGAGGGCTTCCCGTGCGTCCTAGAGCACGAAACTTGGCACACATACTGCCAAGATACATATCTTTGAGTAACTTGAAGCTCAAGGCTTCAAGTTACTTACTTTTTTTCAAGCAGAACACGCCGTGAGTGTCTATTGTGGCAAAGATGGCAAATAATAAAAGTCATTATGCGTAAAGAGTCGTTATTCACGGCCGTGACTTTTAGATTCACGGCCGTGAATCTTTCCGAATGGAACCAAAAACCGTTCGATTAAAATCGGACGGTTTTGGTTCCATTCGGACATATGGACATCACGGCAAGACAACTCTTCAGTGTAATATTTCGCATGGCATGGCGATAGCTCAACAGGTACAGTACAGCGTCATGGATGCATGCACCGGTAATAGCCGGATGAGATAAAAAAAACTTAATCTAAAATCAACATGAAAAATGGGTTAATCTAAAATCAGAGAGAAATAATCTAAATTAAATTGCCTACCCTGTTAAACTGTCGTTATCGATTGATAAGGGCACGAGGTTGTGTGTATTTATTGTTATTGATTGATCTCGGGTAAACAACTATTGGTATTGATCAATATGAGACAATATGAGAATGCACCTATTGTTATTGATCAATGATAAAAGTTGATTTATCGAAAACTATCAATATAGCAAAAACATTTCGATACTACTCCCTGTTCGGAATTGCAACCTTACATACTACGCGTTCGTTCATATGTCGCACAAAGTATAGTTAGTAGCAATAATTCCGAAGCATTCATCGCTCCAATGTGCGTTGGGGTCAAACCCGTTGACAGTACCTGTTGAAGGTGACGTACATTGCATATAAGCAGAGCTCTCTTCAGAAAAGGACTTCTTCTCACTTTTGACTTCTGAAAGAGACCTGCACCAAAACCGTCAATAATTCGTTCCAGGATCCGCGCTTGTACATATCGCACTTGTTCTTCCTCTGCATTCACAGGTCTTAACATGTTACGAACTTACTAATCATCAGACATGGACGACAAGTAAGTCTTTGAAGCTGGTAGATCGATATAGTTCCGCTGTAATATATATCTAGCTGGAGAGATGAACCCTGAGTTGAGGGTGACGATATCAGAACGGTAAAAAGCCTTTTGATAAAAGTGAGGCATACATAAATACCTAACGGGTGTTTCATTGCTACTGGTGACGGTCACCCAGCCTACTATAGGAAGTGACATGTGACAGTTTCGGGTGTCACAGTGTCAAATCCAGCAGAAGCGAACAAGCCGGACGACAACCATGTCGTTTTTCTTCAAATGTATGAGCATCGATAAGACACAATTATGGCACCTCAATAGGATATAGAAATAGCATCAATGGACAGTCCCGCCGGGAAATTTCCGGGGAAACGGGAATTCCCGATGGGAATGCCATACTTACGAGTCGAACGGGAATTTTGCGTGTTCCCGTCACCATAAAGCGAGACTACCGGGAATTTCGAGGGGTTCCCGTCATCATTGAATTATTGATTTAAAATTCATTAAAACAAATATTAAATTCCCGTTTCTAAAACGAGAATTCTCGTACTTGATGTAACAAACGCCGGCTTCCCATGGTGCCGCGCCGGGTTTGTCCAGCTGGTGACAGGCGTGACAGATATGACAAGTATGACAGGCCTCGCGTAAGATGACTGCTCGAGAAGTGTAGACCTGCCAGAGAAGATATGGTCATTATCGGGTGACCAAGAAGTGATAAGATGATATGACAGTTACTACTTTGCCACTGACGTGTCAGTCAAAATGTGGTAAACGGTAACATTGTCAAAGTTGGCATGGAATAATGACTTTCCATCGGCTAGATGAAGATTTATTTCAGGGCGGAAGCCTGTTACAGTTTTGGGAGATGTGACAGAGAATTGAGATATAAGTAAGCTCTGACCGTAGGTCAGAACTAGTGGACTCATTATTGTTTTGCTCTCGCAAGTGCTAGGTGGCTGTTCGCGTGCCAGTGCTAGACCGCTAAAACGGTTATGCTCACAGTTTTGTACAATAATTCGTACTTTTGGTTATTATACCGATCTTTTGATGAATATATTTTACTGCTGTTTTTATTCTTTTACAAAACAATAATGTCCTGCGCGGAGCGGCTTTTTATTTCAGTGTTAATTCGGAAGTAGAGACCCTCTGGCGAGAAGTTAACAGCAATTTGTGACAGCGGATTCGGAAGTCAGGCGACTCCAGGGGCACCCAAGGTGCACTGGTGGACCCTTCTTCTTTCCTATACTTGGCGGTACTTGCACGAGAAAAGGTCACCAGTGGCGGCGGCAGCGGATCAGCACTGAATTTACTGCTTAATGAGCCGCTTTTTTGTATCCTGCAATATGCTCAGCTTTACCACCTTGTTCTACAGTGAATCCAGGGGCACCCATGGTGCACTGGCCTAACTGTAGACAGGTTTGCTTCACTGATAAGCTAATCAGCACGGCATCAGCTTGGGCGGCGGCAGCGACAGAGCAGATCAGCGGTGAATGACCACCTTAATGAGCAGTTATTTTCCTGCGGTCCCTCTAGTTGACCACCTTGTCTGAAGTGAATCCAGGGACACCCCTGGTGTACTGGCCTAACCGGAAGGCAAGTGTGCGACCTAGAAGCTAATTAGCAGCGGCATCTGTCTGGGCTGACTAATTAGAAGTGGATCAGCAGTGAGTTACTACCTGTATGAGTGGTCTTACACCCTACGGTTTCCCTGACAGTGCCACCCTGTCTGACGGCTAATCCAGGGACACCCCTGGTGTACTGGCCTAAGCCTGAAGCAGGAGTGTGTTCACAAGAGAATTAGCAGCGGCATCAGCCCTGAAGGCAGCAAGTGGGTCAGCTTCATATATATCATCTACTGTTCTGGCAGAGATATCTGGTGAATTCAGACTTGATTTGAGTACAGTACTGGCTCAGCCTGGAGTGCTGCTGGTTATTTTTTGGAACACCTGCAGTTGTTTGCTAAAACTCTCTTAGCTCTCCTACGGTACCTGGCAACTGGTGAGGCCCTTATGACACCGGTCACCTTCTTAATGAGCAGTGGTGTTGCGAATCCAGGGGTGCTCAGCACACTGGCTTAGCCCCCAGCTCTGCGTAGTGACGTTGTTCCTGGTACTTTGGCTGAGAAAGAGTTCCCATGACAACCTCTGTGCTCGTGATGAACAGTGGCTTTGCGAATCCAGGGGTGCTCAGCACACTGGCTCAGCTTTAAGCCTTGCTCACGCGAATATTCTGCATCTGCTGCTGATTCAGAGCGCCAAGGCATATTGTTGGGCCCTTGGGCCCGCGCTGGTTATACGCGTCTCGCCCTCCTGCTTGTTCAGAACGGTGTGAATCCAGGGGTGTCAGGGTCATGACCGATGACATATGTGTCATACATGTCATACGTGTCATACCTGTCAGACATGTCATACCATACAGGATCATGACCGATGACATATGTGTCATACATGTCATACGTGTCATACCTGTCAGACATATCATACCATGTCATGTCATGTCATGTCGAGTCATGTCATATATTATAATGACAGACAGTCGTCAGTACGGTCGACTATGACTGTACATGTCGTCAGATGATAAGTCACATCATCTGTCATTATTCAAGGAAAGACTTGAATGACATCTGTCATCGAGAGTTCGTACGTCGAACTCGAAGATGGCAAAGCAAGATACATCTTGAAGTAGCAAACAAGAACCATCTTTGCTTTAAGCATGTGCGGAACACGCATGCGCAGTATGAACGAACTATTCGTTCTGACGATACTGGTCGTTCAACCAACGTCTCGGGTTCACAACCCAATGGCGGTACCATCTATGCGATGGGAGACGTATGGTATAGATGAGCGAAGCGTTGTGCTTCAGCAGTATCTTCACACAGAAGTTCTGCACTCATCCCGCTCGTATCTCACGCTTGTGTTTGCCGTTCCACAACGCAGCGTATACTTGTATTTTATATGATATATTGAGGGCTCACTTATCTAGCCCTAACAAGGGGCACTCAGTGCACTGGCCTAAACCAGCCTGAATTAAGCCTGCATCCTGCTGGTGAACGAGCTTTGCGCTGAGAGAGGGCACACCTCCTTTGCCCCACTCGTTGAGCATTAACGTAGTACTTGACCACGGAGGGTGAAGCGGAGTTGAGCATCGCCGCTGTCCAGTCCACAGAACGCGAGGCACGGCGATTGGCTCGGGAAAGAAATAGTCAAAGGCGGATCACTGGCTATATGAGCACAGAGGGGTCGGCTCCAGAATCCAACCCCTCTACACCGGCATCACCATCGGCAGCAGCAGCACTCGCAGGAGGAGTGGCAGCCTCAGTGCCCGCAGCCAGTCAGTTTCTCTTCGCACTCGATAGCTTAGACGATATGGACCAGTATGACAGGGACAGTGACGCACTTGACAAGGCTGACACGAAGCTTTGTTACACTGGTGGCAAGAACGAGGATAGGGCGCTCTTTATCAGGCGTTTCGTTGAAATGGTGGGGAAGGTGCAGTGGGCTCATGAGTCCAGGGTACGCAGGCACATGAGGTCAGCGACTTTCCATGGGCTCAGCCCACAGGCGAAGAAGGCTTTGAGGGACTCCCAACCAGATTACAGATCATTATGGGACGGTCTGCCTTCGTTCCTAGCAGGGGATGATCATTCCACCTCAGTCGCTCATGACTGGTGGTGCGCTTCATACATGAAGAATGGCCTCATGGCCTCCCACGCGCATCATGTCCTGAAGGATCTCACTGAGAGGGACTCTTTCCAGGGCTCCGTGCGCTGTGCACAACCTCCTTTCCATGAGCTGAAGCCAGGGGCGACATGGGCAGTCTGCAGATGGAAAGTTCCAGGATGGCGATGTCGATGGTGAACAGTCTAACGAGTGGGAATCGGAGGGAACCTCTACCAAGGGTCTCACAGGCACGGATGGCACTGAGGATTCTCACTATTTCTGGGCCTTGAGGGTTTTCGTTGCAGAACTTGAGGCCAAGTTCTTGATGAAGGGCGCCAAGGAGAAGGAGGACCTTCTGGTCGGCTACCTCTGACCTTTATCGTCTTGGCATCAAGTAAATTACCTACCTCTGACCTTTATCGTCTTGGCATGAAGTAAATTACCTTACTACCTCTGACCTTTATCGTCTTGGCATGAAGTAAATTACCTTACTACCTCTGAACTTTATAATCTTCACCCAAACCAAATTTTCATCTCCGTTCGCTGTACGTGTTATGAATTTAGATATGGGTCATCTGAATGACCATCTCCGTTCGCCTTTTTCTTTATTTGCTATGTATGCGGAAAGCGAACGGAGATGGTCATTCAGCAGCAGCAGCAGCAGCAGCAGCAAAGCTCGAATCCCAACGGGCGATACAGTCGAATGTTCCATCTCACGATCGCCGGACGCTGACGATGACAGTGCCACTGCAGTCGCGTGTATGTACCACGACGCCACCCACGCGTTATGGCATGGCATGCTGGGAAGCAAAAAGCAAAGCACTGTCGCGCACATGATCCTGCGGTCAGATGATGTAATGACGATATCCATGTTAACATCGCATGGTAAGTAATCGTGCTGTCCAAAAAGATCGACGCCTAGTGGAGATCGCATATTTGTGATCGACAGCGCCTAGACCTCTGACCTTTATCGTCTTGGCACCAAGTAAATTACCTTACTTACTACACCTCTGACCTTTATAATCTTCACCCAAACCAAATTACCTTACCTTACCTTACCTTACCTTACCTTAGTCAATCAGCAGCAGCAGCAGCAGCAGCAGCAGCAGCAAAGCTCGAATCCCAACGGGCGACGCAGTCGAATTTCCGATCTCACGATCGCCAGACGCCAACGATGACAGTGCCACTGCAGTCGCGTACATTTATCGCGAGGCCACCCACGCGTTATGGCATGGCATGCTGGGAAGCAAAAAGCAAAGCACTGTCGCGCACATGATCCTACGGCCAGATAGTGTAATGGCGAAAATTATTTAAACATCGCATGGCCGACGCGATGTTCGGAAATCAGATAGATTCGCTTTTACATTGCATAGCAGACGCGAGGATTGAGAAATGTCAAATCATTAATAATGGAATGGCAGACTCGATGTTCATGTTCGGATCTCTCGAGTGCGCCACGTCGGCAAGATAAATAATCCCATCCACCGTCAGATGCGCCTAGTGGAGATCTTAATTTAAGATCGACCGGGCCTAGTACCTTAGTCAATCAGCAGCAGCAGCAGCAGCAGCAACAACAAAGCTCGAATCCCAACGGGCGACGCAGTCGAATGTTCGATCTCACGATCGCCAGGCGCCAACGATGACAGTGCCACAACAGTCGCGTACATTTATCGCGACGCCACCCACGCGTTATGGCATGGCATGCTGGGAAGCAAAAAGCAAAGCACTGCCGCGCACATGATTCTACGGTCAGATAGTGTAATGGCGAAAATGATTTAAACATCGCATGGCCGACGCGATGTTCGGAAATCAGATAGATTCGCTTTTACATTGCATAGCAGACGCGAGGATCGAGAAATATCAAATCATTAATGGAATGGCAGACTCGATGTTCATGTTCGGATCTCTCGAGTGCGCCACGTCGGCAAGATAGATAATCCCATCCACCGTCAGATGCGCCTAGTGGAGATCTTAATTTAAGATCGACCGGGCCTAGAATAAACTAAACTTGGCCCATGCCACGTCAATCAGCAGCAGCAGCAGCAGCAAAGCTCAAATCGCAACGGGCGTCACAGACGACTTTCGATCTCACGATCGCCAGACGCTAACGATGGCAGTGCCGCTGCATTCGCGTGCAATTACCGCGACGCTACCCACGCGTTATGGCATCGCATGTCGAGACGCACATATTAAGCACTGTCGCACACATGATCCTAACGCTCCGGGGAGGACTTAAAATGCCAGATCATATTTGATACTCAGCATTATTCGACGGTTTCACTCGCTGCACGCACAGCTCAACAGCGGAGCGCTGATTTTTGAACGTGGCTTTTTATGTGTACAATGCCCACATAGGTTGCATGCTGTTATTCTGTGTGTTTCGTTTTTGGGACGCGTTGCGCGCATGAGCATGGATGCGCGCGCGCATGCTTGTTTTCGATATTCGTCGTTTTGGTCACGACGTGCGCATAATCAATCGTTGCTTTGATCGCATGTGTCCTCATTCAGTATGTAAGAACTGCATGCATGC
>LGRX02034454.1:0-32101 GCA_001247695.2 Cymbomonas tetramitiformis | reverse complement strand
TCATGATCCGGCCACTGGGTTCATCATGATCCGGCGATTGGGTTCATCATGATCCGATCAGTGGTTTGGGTGATGAGCTATGTCCAAAGCTATTGAGATCTTGCAAAAGATCCTAATTGACAATACGAACTCGCCCTGTCAAATTGTTTCCCGGTGAATAAACCTCCACACATACATGAGCTTCTGTGCGATGATTTAACCATAATCAGCAGACTTGCATTTCACACACAAATCGAAACTGTTGCATTCATCTCTAAGTAATTAGGAAAGCAGTTCCGCGTCCAATGACCTCTGCGGACGATTTTCAACGGAATTATTCAAAATCTGTAAAGACTAATCATAGATGGCAATTCGGTTCACAACCACAGTCCTTGTGCATCTCCGTTCCAAAAACAGCCCTCCCGTATCTCTATTGGGATGTCTTAAATTATCAAAATGTTATTTAAGCCTGTGTACTTGTGCAAATGCTAAGATATTCCTGGTTTTGATGGATGTTGATCGTGCACAACATCCTCTCGCCGGAACGCGCAAATGTTACTAATACAGATATGCACATTGCTCATTACGGTCAATACTTTGTACATTGACATTTTGAAGCATCAGTTGTTGATTTAAGTACGGAGCAAGGGCAGTGAGACGATTTTGTAAGGACAGATGTTGACATGCATATTTTGACGAGGTGGAGGGGGTATGCAGAAATTAGTTCAGCATTATCCGATATTTCTCCACTAGACCAGCTGGGTTTCAAAAGAACAAGTTAGACGTGGACTTAAGAAGAGGATGCTCCGTCAAGCATGAATGTGCGATAGTGTTTTGTAGTCATCTTGATTTTGGGCAGAGATGGATTTAATTGTCGAGATTTGCAGTATGACCATGCAAGGTGTCAACAGGTGGTACGCTTTAGTAATCGTTGTAATTCAAAATCATTGATATTCAAGATTCTCAATTGGAATTCTGGATGTAGGTACGAATTTATATAAAACCAACGATTGACCAAGGTTTGGGTATCGATAAATCAAATCGTAGTGCAATTTAGTGGCTGCCACCTGAAGGTCGAGTTCTCCCAGGTTTGCGATATAAGGACAGAGAGGTAAAAGTATGAAGAACGAAGTGAATAGCCTCCTCCTACAATTGTCAGCACTGACGAAGTAGCATGGATCTGCTTTATGGCAAGGTGATGGTTGAGCGGCATATATAGTATTCGTGTACTGCACTATATTAAATCATATGTATTCCTTTTCAGAAGAGGGGGGGTACAACAATCGCCGCCGCCATATACACGGACGTACGCATCGCTTGCCACTGAGTAGTTGGGATAGTTTTGTACAGATTGTGTCACGAACTTCAATGGTTGTCTCCCCCTCTGCAATGATTTTCAACCCGTATTATTGGCTCCAGCGCATGATAGTCGATTGATTTAGCCATATATAAAGTAGCAGAATAAATGTATCGTCTGATATAATGCATGCGATATAGTATATAGTATATTGATAATCTACAACGCGCCGGAGCCAATAAGGATATGGCCTGAGCATTTCAAATATATAACATGATGCACCCACGATATAGCGGGCCCCGGAAAAGGTCGGGATCTGTTATGTGTATTCAATATAAAGTAGCACGAACGTATACTGAAACAGAATTTTGTCATCCAAAGTGCAACAATCGACGATATGCTGAGATCTGATCCAACGATCGCCAACTGAAATCGCCGCAGCGGTCCTAGGACCACTTGATGAACCACCTCGCGCGCTGAATGCAGAACGCCCACGACAATCTTGCGATGGGGATGATGATAAACGGTCTTCGCGCGTGCGCCTCTATGCAACTCGCGGATCTGGATCACAGAACCGGTCGTGCGGTATGAAATGTCTCGCTGGCGGTCGTGTGCGAAGGTTTAGCGGCAGTATCTCTATTGAGATCGACCAGCCTGATATTGTTGCGTCGGACATCTTGCATTAATCGTATATGTATATGATTTCATATGGCGGCACCGCAATTGAATGTCGATCGGTCGTATCTACACGATGCAAGGACGATTTTCATTGCTGATCGCGGCATATATTACAAAAAGCGTAAGTTGTTCGGTGTGGTCGCAGGAGCGATATTTAGGATGGGTGTTGGTATCCTCTCCAAACTACTGTGTTCGCTGGACGGTGGAGTGGGCAAAGGTGGTTGCTGAACTTACTGTATCTTGCCTTTTTAGATGGGACTGATCGTCAACTCTTGCGGCAGACTTGCCGTAAAATGCGTGTGGCACTCGCAGATATCAATATCCAAATACAAATCAGCAAGGTGACCGCAAAGCGTCCCTCTTACAGAATGGGCATTCAAGGCGATCGCATGCTCGCCTAACCTGCACCGATATCGCCACTTGGTACGGATTGTATGTGAATGCGCGGCATATGGTGGGCATCTGGAGGTGCTGCAGTGGACGCGCGAGCATGGGTGTCCATGGAACGCCGACAATTGTTGTAGTGCGGTGACACGGCTCGGCATGAGCGGGGCCCGCGCGGCCCAGCAGGTCGGGCGGGAAGGGCAAGGACAAGGGCAAGGGGGCAGCCTACCAGATGGGCTTGCGGGCTCTGCACTCCCCGCAGACGGCACAGACTCCGGGACGAGGCCGCGGCTCTGGTGGTGCTGACGGGCTTCGGGTGTCACGTGACACACAAGGCAAACACACCGTGGTGTGGTGGGGCTGCGGTGGCCCCCACTTCCTTTTGGACTGCCCCCAGAAGGGCTGCAAGCCCTCGGCAGCTGCTGCCATGAGTGACGGCACACCGCTGGCAGCTCTGCTTACCAGCTTGGACTCCGTGTATGCTGGAGGTGACGACATCTGCTACGGTGCTCTCTTTGACTCCTACTCCTTGACGCGTGTGGATAGTGGGGTCCCGTTGTCTGCTCTCTCCTCTGCTGTGGAGGAGGAGCCTGAGTACTCGGCTCTGGAGGTCGCCTTTGGAACGGTAGTGGTGAGCCCGAAGGGCCTTCGCTGCGGCTGTAACCCGGTACCAGGCGGTCACCTGGGGCTAGGCAGACACTGAGCTCGCTGACTGCGAGGTTGAGAGTGGTCGGGAGGACTCAGACTGCGAGGACGTGCCCTCTCACTTGCATGTCTCAATGCCAGCAGCTCACGTGGCGGTGCCTCAGCAACTTGCTGACAATCGTCAGGGCCGCAGCAGCTTATAACAACGGCTTATATGGCTTCAATATGTCCACCCACCGAGGAGTTCCCTGGTGGCGTGGAGCTCCTGCCGGTGAACCACCAGCCGACACCGGCCCAACCGGCCGCGCCACCGCCTGCTCGTACCCCTTCTCGGCCGGGCGGGCCTGGCAGGGGCTCTGCTGGTCTCGGCCACTTCCATACTTGGCGGTGATGTCCACGCATACTTGGCATTGTTATGCTGCCGGGGGCAGCGCGGCTGGTATGCCGCGGGGCGAGCTCGTAGAAGTCAAAGCTCTGGTTGACGATGGCCAAAGCGATGGATTTGAGTTTGGTGTTTGGTGCATGAGCACCACCAGACCCCGCCACACTATATCCAGTTGTAGAATCCCGTCGATGTACTTGAAGAGTCCCTAGGGCAGCCTGAACAGCGGGTATGCGCGCACGTTGTCGCTCAGTGGACATAGTCCCACTGCAGACTGCAGAATTCTGCGAAGGCGAGATACAGTAGGGTTCCAAGTCAAAAACAACAACTTCTCGTAAAATTGACAATTTCCAGCGATGGAAAAGTCAAATTAGGGTGAATTTTGACGAGGAAGACGCCGGTGACGTAAAAAAAGTCGTGCGGTAAGCCGATATTCCGGCAGAAGCGGTGCTGCTGTCCAGGAAGGCGAAGGCTTAGAAGACGATGTCGTCGGACTCGTAGATGGAGGTGTCGTGAGGCCAACAGTGGCGAGATACGTCACGCCGAGATGTCGACCCGCTGGCGCACACTGACGGTAACAGAAGGGCGCTCGCTGGAGATGCAAGCTGCAGAATGCAAAATTCTGTGAAGAAAAGATAGGGTGCGAAGGCGAAACCGTAACATTACTTTCCGTAAAATTGATAACTTCCAGCGATGGGGAAGTCAAACTGGGGTGATTTTTGACAAGGAACACGCTGGTGACGTCAAAAATACCGTGCGGTAAGCCAATATTCGGGAAGAGGGGGTGTTGTTGTTCAGAGAGGCACAACCGCGAATAGAATGTAGGTGGTCTCGTAGCTGGAGATGCTAGTGAAGCCGACAGTGGCGTGATACGGCACGCATAGACGATTCCCGTAGCCGTAATCTTACGGTAACAACGTGGCGTTGCTGAAGATGCAAACAGGGGGTCGCTGGAGATGCGGTCGCTGGAGACGCGACGTCGCTGGAGATGCGACGGGGTGATCAAAGCCACCTACCAAATGCCAAAAACGTAACCCGAGTGGGAGAGGCCCATAACCTCATGAAAGATTAGATATATATAATGGGTATATATATATATATATATATATCACTGCAGAGACGGAAATTGGACTACGTTCGGGCTTTCGGATAGACGACTAAGATGAAGATAATAAAATACCGCGAGGTGGTTTATTTTCGGGCGACCACGCGGCGGTGGCAGGTTGAAAGTGACACTCAGGGCAAGGGGTGACACTACGGGGACGCTGCCTGTCATACGTGACACAAAATCGTGTTCCGCGTGAGTGGGATGAAATATTGTGGTGAGATGATATATTGCGGTGAGACGATGTGTCGCGGTGAGATGAAATATTGCGATGAGATGATTTGTCGCGGTTGCGGTGTTCTAAGGTTTTAGGATTTTATGTTTAGGGTTAATAAGGGTTTTCAGGTTTAGAAATTCGGTAAGAATCCTAAAAACTAAAACCCTTATAAGCCCTAAAAACCCCAAACCCTTAAAGTATGGTTAAAACCCTAAAACATCGTAAACCTTTATGAACACTAAAAACCTAAGAACCTAAATAAACCCTCAAACTTAAATAAACCTAAAAACCCACCTCGTTTCCCCACCACAGATGGAGGTGCAGCCACGCTCCACCTCCGCGTCCACTGCCGCGGTTTCCTAGGTCGATTTGACTTGGATGAGCCTTTCGGGGCGCGCTATGAGGATGATTCCAGCTACCTTTGTCCCTTGGTTGCCTGCTTGCATGATTCCAACGGATTCATGACTTTGTCAGTATTCTCGGCGTAAATGTTTTATCATTATTAGTTAATATAACCATATAGCTCCGTGCATAGTCGGCATGCTAGTTCCACACAGTTACAACACTCGCGCGACATTGATATTACGGCCGGTGTCAATATGATAACAACGTATATTGAATTTGTCGGCCTCGTTATGTCGGGTATTGTGATTAATGAAGGTCGATACCGGTAGGCGCCAGTAGGTACTAGTAGTTTCCGGTAGGCACGAATAGGCACCAGTAGGCACAAATAGGCACCGGTAGGTACCATTATGCACCGGTAGGTACAAGTAGGCACTGGTAGGTCCCGGTAAAAACACCAGTAAATGCCAGTAGGCGCCTATATGTACCGGTAGGCACCGGTAGGTAACGGTAGATACCAGTAGGTTCTTGTACTTGCCGGTACGCATCTGTACTCACCAATAGGTGACGATACATACTAGTACATCCCGGTAGGTTCCTGTACTCGTCGTTACTTGCTTGTACTTGCCGGTACTCGCCGGTACTTGCCTGTATGTACCTATATGTTACTGTACATGCTTATAGCACCAGCAACCCCTGTAACCGCCGGTAATCTCTTGTATTCTCCTGTAGGTCCCTTTATACGCCGTTAGACGACGGTACATACCAGTATATATATGCCTGTAGTTCCTGTAGTACACGGTGCCCGCCAATACTTGCCAATATTTACCAGTACTTCACGGTATGTAACTGTACTTGACAGTGACATCCTGTAATCCCAATACATGTATGTACTTGCCAGCATTCGCCGGTAACGGCCTGTATTCGTCTGTAGTTCCCTGTAAATGACAGTACCTCCGGTAGCTAGGGGCTGTAACCGACAGTACTTACCCGTAGCTAACAACATTTGCCAGTATGTCCCTATGTGTCCCAGTACTCCCTGTAACCTCCTGTATGTACCTGCAAGTGCCTATTGGCTACTATCCCATGGTCCTTGTGGGAGGACCATAATCGATTATGGTCCTCCCACAAGGACCAATGTTGCAAGAATTTAATTGGGCATTGGTTCGGATCTAGAAGGCGCGCCCAATGATTTTTAGTATCAATGGGACATATATTAATTACTTCGATGCTTGGTCCGGCCTGGATCCACCCAATATATCCATGGCGTTCGCATTTGCGACAAGCACCCTCAACTTTTTCAGATCGCATTTTTTTTGAAAATTCAAAAAGGCACAAAAAGATACGATATCTTCAATAATTTTTTGGGAATAGTATGTGCAGGCTACACCTGCGTCCATGCGATCATATCGATCTTCTACACATATCCCCATGATATTTGGGTCATACGTCATGTTAGAGTGCATATATTGGCCATCTCTAATGCTTATTAACAACCGTACACCTTTTTAGTCGGTTTTTTAGCCGGAATGGGATAATCGGTGCAAACATGACCCATTATCAACGATGCCCGCTAGAGTGCATTCACAGTGTGATAGGAGCGTATGGTGCTTAAACTTTTGAAGTATATCCATAAAATGATTTTTTGAAAGCTTAACATAAGCCATATGGGCAAGTATGTGAGCGATGTGCACTCATTAGCTTGACGCGAAGTGAAAATTAGAAGTGCAAAAATCACAAAATCTTTATTTCACTCGGGAGTGATCACCCGCCACGGTAAACGAGAGCTCAGATGGCGACTAGAGTGTGGACTATATATCCAACTAAGTTTTCATATTTGGTCATAAACTCAAGGTGTGCGACCATGAGCGGCCAACACCGCGCACCATGCAACCGCTAGGACGCTTAAAGACTATGGTCCTTGTGGGAGGACCATCTTTTTTTCGACGATTTCGATAAAAAACATATCAAAAGCGCACCCTTTAAGCACGCCCCTCTAGCACACGCGTGGACGATCCTGTAGGAGAAATTATTCAATTGACTCATAAATATGATGCCAAAAGCACGTATACGCCTCAAAGATCCATGTGGCACTCATAATAGTCATCGCGCGTTGGTCCTTGTGGGAGGACCATGAATTTGGATAGTAGCCACTACACTCCCCGGTAGCAGTACTGTAGGTCCCTGTATGTCCATGTACCAAACCGACTTGTACTTGCCCGTATTTACCTGTACTTGCCTGTAAGTCCCAGTAAATGTAATGGGGGTCTTTATCAAGAACCCAACCGTACCGCACTAAGCCCCCAAATTGATGGAAACACCGAAATGCAAGTATAATTATATTGTTGATCAGACAATATAATTATATCGGGCAACAACCTCCCGACGAGACCCAGACGGGACTTGAACCTGCGATCTGATGACATAGCGCTAAGGCGTAGGGCGCTATGTGTTGGACTTTGCACCTTGAGCGCGCAGGTTCGAGTCCCGTCTGGATCTCGTCGGGAGGTTGTTGCCCGATATAATTATATTGTCTGATCAACAATATAATTATACTGGAAGCATTTCGGTGTTTCCATCACAAATCCTCGACGCCGAAAGAAAAGAATTGGTGAGGGCGCACGTTCCCATACAGTATGTCACCACCTTGATCTCATCCACTTTCTTCGTTACTGTTCGCGCGCCCGGGGTCATCATGGCTGCCAACATCAGCCCCCATGAACACCCAAGGTAGGTGTGCATCCGACATCGGCCGCGCAGTAACCATATAAGCTATTGCACGCTAACCGGGCCCTCGTACAACCAGTATTGTCACGTCTGGACGGCATTGGTTTGACAAGCTAGTGAGGTAGCACACAACGAGGTGTCGTACAACACCGACGCGCGCACGAACGAGAAACAATTACTCGTGACCACTATGAAGAGTGCCATATGTAGATTGTGCGTGCGTGGCGCTCGAAACCTATGCGTCGGGTTTCGGAAGTCTCTACTTCCCTAGCCTATTTCGCAACCTAATAAAATCGGTTTCGAAACTAATCGAGGCCGATTTCGAACGTGTATATACGTTGCATCGAAATTGGCGAATAGATTAGGATATCGGAGTTCTTGTCGGACGACATCATAGCATTCGAAAGGTATCGCGGATGCGGCCGAAAAGATGTCGAATTCCGGAATGAAAACGGGAACCTGAATATTCTTCAGCCTGAAAAACACCTTCAGAAATCTCATCCGAAACCGGTTTCGATTACTTTCGAAACCGATTCTGGGTTACGACATCACATGGTTACGCAAGTGGAATCCGCTACTTCGTTCCGAATAAATAACCAAACGCATAGGTCCCAACTCCCGAGTGAATGAAAACGTGCCACTTTCCCCCACCGACCTCCACCGCCCCCTGCATGCCGCCGCAAACAACGAAGCGGGTCCCCGCCGTGGAATCAAGCACTCATCCCCAGTCCCCACAATCAAGGCATTTTCCCCAAGGGATTGCTTAGCATCCGGAAGGATGTGCGGGTCGCAACTTCACCCGACACTCAGCTGATCTGTGCGCACGTGTGGTGCACTGACACCACCAGATGCACGCAGGTAGCATCCTTCGATCCAAGTAGATCATATGGCTCGGCTGTTCAATCACTTCGTCTCTGGGAACGAACGAATATGATGCGTCAGCTTTCAAGGAGGACCAGGGGTGGACAATTATGCGCGATGCTCGGAAACAGGTATCCCGTACGCAGCAACGAGCGCTTTAAGGTCTCGCTCGGTGAACTTGAAGGTATCATGCGGAAACGTGCAAGCGAATCGAGCGTGATTGAATCGATACGGACGCTAAGGAAGATTGGTATATCGCTATCACAGCTACTTTCGGACCAAGCCTTGACAACAAAACGACATATAACCGCGCGTTCATGGCTACACTGTCACCGGTGCCAAAGTTTTCTAAGCCGTTCACGTCGCATGTCAAGCGCGGGGCTTATGCTTCACTCTGCCGATTATAGGCGCGCTAACGCGGCGCCCGATGCTATTTTTAATGCTGAGTAGCTTGGATTTCGAAGTCCCGCGAAGCACCGGTACGTCCGTCGAATGTGCGGTAACCGGCGCAGCACGCATCTTCCGAAGCGCACCGTACGTATGTGAAAAGCGCTTCCCCGATTGACTACTAGTACGGATTTAACCCAAACTGTTTGTAGCGGAAATACATTAGGGAAACAAAATCTCAAACATTCGTAACCGACATGTATATATTACCAACACTCCTATAAGTATTTCGAGCTCTTGATTGAGCCAACCCGTGGCCGAACCAGCCTAGTTTGCAGTAGCGACTGCAAGCTAAACTGGTAGGTCGATGGCTTTTTCAAAACCCCATCTTCAAGCCATGAAATGAAACAATGTAGCGCAGGGGTTCTCGTGCGTTCTAGCGCACGAGGCTTGGCATGGCTATTGATGACAACAATATTAGTGCACCCTCGCAATCACAAGGCCTGGAGTGAAGTAACCCCAGAACACATCCTGATCTTCTTTAAGACGCGTTTAGGGTTTGGGTTTGATTGTATCCAAACCCAAGACTGCCACCAAACACTCCAGAGGTTCCCGTGCATTCTAGCGCACGAATAAACTGGGCAGAAGTATTGCTGAGACATGTACCGTTAGCTTCATCAGAGCATAAGGTATGAGATAACTTGGGGGCGAAACGGTCCAGTTATTTGTTTCGTAGACGTATATGGGGTTGGGTTTAAATGTACCCAAACCCAAAATAGCCAACGAGTCCAGCAGCAGAGATTCTCGCCGTGAGTTCTAGCGCACGCGGAGACTGGGTAGACGTTTTCTCATTCTATGTATCTTTAGTTTCCCCAAACCACATATACTGTGATAACTTAGGGGCGACACGACGGTCCATTTATTTCTTTAGCAGAACGAACTAGACTGTTGCAGACATAAAGGGGCGCCGTTCTACAACAGAAATCGCGTAGGCATGTTCCCTTATAATAAGTCGCCGTAAATTAACAATCGAGGCTTATAGTGTCGTGAGATAGTTGGAGGACGCGTAGTAGCATTATTGCCACAATGTCCGGGTACCTGAATAAGACAAGGGAATCGTTGCATAGAGATGCACACCTCGAAAATAGTGTGCTGCGCTTGCGGTTGTTGGCCATAACTATCCTCCTTCACCTCACAAGTAGAATGGATTCTGCGTATATAACGTATCGTCCTTGCACGTGCTCCTCCAAAGCACGGAAACATGATGTCCGCCCGCATACTCCTCCACCGGTTCAGACTGTACTACTACTAGGCACGGTCGATCTCAAAAAAGAGATCTCCACTAGGCCATCTGACCGTAAGATCATGTGTGCGACAGTGCTTTTCTTTTTACATCCCAACATGCCACGCGATGACGCGTGGGTGGCGTCGCGGTAAATGTACGCGACTGCAGTGGCACTGTCATCGTTAGCGTCTGGCGATCGTGAGATCGGAAGTTCGTCTGTGTCGCCCGTTGGGATTCGCGCTTTGCTGCTGCTGCTGCTGCTGCTTAAGTAAGGTAAGGAAGGTAATTTGGTCTGGTTCCAAACCATAAAGAGCAGAGGTTTGCACCTAGCGTAGCGTAGCGATTTGTTCCTGTGTCGTCCTCACAATTTCGTGTGTAGTAGTTCCTTTTGACGAGTTTGTCTCATACGTTCAAAAGTCGAAAGCGAACATCACTCGATTTTGTGTTTACGCCAACACACGGCAAAGCCGGTCTCTACTGGACGAATAAAAACAAGCGCGCAAAATTAGCTTCCTAGTGCACCGTCGCGAATGAATCCGAAGAATGACTAGATGTAGGCCCGGCTGCTCTCATTCGCGCTCGCATACGGGGTCGCGGGGCTGATTACCCGACGGGTGTAGGGGCGATGTCCAGCCAGAGATGGTTGGCACAAGGCTGGTGGAGGGGGGGGTTACGGGAATGCATGGACCCCAACCCGGATCCGTGGGGAGGGGGCTCGTTATCGGGGGGAGATGGCGAGGTTGGCGCTGATGGACAGAGTTTGTGCGGGAGCACGCTGTAGAGCAACGTTGGCATTGCAGCGTGTGTGCTCAAGTTCGCATTCTTGGACCCTTAGAATAGCGTTTTGGAACACCGGACGTGTTTTGGGTGGGCAAGCCCTCTTGAGAGTAGAGACCACACTTTGGAGCGCGCAGCAGGCGTGGTGGTGGGGAGATGGTTCGGGCACTTCGGGGGGTAGCAGTAAACTTCAGATGCACAACATCCGTGCGCGCTCAATGCAATTCGATTGGGGATCAAGTGGCCCAGCGAGGCTTAGGGGCGGGTCCCATTCCCCATTCGTGAGCTCCAGAATCATGGATATACGTGTCCCGAAGTGTGTGCTGAATGCTTCGTTGATCCCAGGTCTGAGTACAGAGTGCAGCGCTGATCTTCTGTGGCTACATGGCGTGCCGAAGGAATCGCTCTGAGGATAAGCCACTCACATACCACACACCCCTACATATCCTAATATAAACGCGATTGCGTGGGGTACGGCTGGGAGCTCATCCAACTCCACTCTGCAAGTCCGTTATGGTTATAGTCCATGTTGAAGCTCGAGCCCATGCAAAGGAAACTCAAATAAAATGATAAATCGGACGAGGAGAAATAGCCCATCAGCTGCGTGATGCAGTTCACGTGAACATCGATGGAGGTGTTCCATGTCTGTCCTGATGCCGCGCACGCGCAGCCGCACTTAGAGACACGAGAACCGCCTGGAGGTCTAATCACCACATCAAGCAAATCACAACAATAGCTTGCGCAGTGTGCAATGCTGTAATTCGTGCCATGCAACATGCACCGCACGAGATTCAAGCCGTATCCACATCCGCCTGAATGTACTTGAATCCGTCCAGTGAGACGTGGACCTCGTTGAAATGTGCCTTAACACTGTCATGCTAGCCACAGTTACTGGCATATAGACATGCAGATAGCCCACTAGTGGGATTTGCACACGATACATTCCAAATTAGGATCGCAACACACGTTTTTGCTTACTCTGTCATAAATTACCGACGTGGATGCCATCATTGAACTCACCGCCAGTTGTGCTACGACGTGCAGTACACGTGTGGGCTTTGCAGTAATCTGCGATGAAACGCACGAAGTTGGCAAGTGTGACACCATTTATATGTGCGTTCTGTGTAGGCGCGCTTATGTTTGCATGAGAGGTTCAAAGCTATTATTTATTTGTTTGGTGTTGCATTTCACGTGACAACAACAGCAAATAATGCTAACCGGGCTCTACATGTTTGATGCGGTTCTTGAAGAAAGCCACCTCTTTTACTGGCCTTACGAGTCTGCCACTCCTCCATCGATGGCGACATCAGCCGCAACGCTTCCGTCGGATTCTGATGTGAGCTCGCACCTGCTAGCATCCGCCTTGATTTCCGTGTGAACTTCTGATGTCGCCACACGTCCTAGATCTATGCTAACTTCGCCGCTGCTGCCATCCGAAGTCATCGACGGACCCTCTGCTTTCAATTCTGCTGAATGAAGCTCTTCGCCTGGTAGCTCTTCCATCTCGATGCCATCGTCCACCAGTGCCTCGAGCTGGATCTCAGCTTCATCTAACGGCGCATACGGATGATTCACCATGCCATAGGCGTACCATGCCAGGACATATGCCCACGCAGCAATTGTAATGGCAGCCCACAGGATGACGATGTATACCCATGGTTTATTCCACGACAAGGTGTCAGTAGGCACTTCCTGTGCCTCAGGGGGGAAGTACATTGTGCTGCGTCTCGCCCCATGCGCCCCACTCAACTCAGTACACCCTAAAACTGTGGTCCATCACTGGCTACTTCAAGGACCTGGGCCACGAGGGCCTTGGCTGAGCCGTCAATGGAACGGTTTCGATGAAACGATGGGGACGGCCAACATGAAGGGAGAGCCCAGCACCATGCAGACACGGCTTTGAGCTCAACACGTGCGCGCCTCAGCGAGCGGAACTGAAGCTGCGGCCCAGCATGCATGAGGACCAGCACCTGCTGGGGGCCTCCGCATGCGCCCTGTTTACCGCCATGAACTCCAACAACTGGACATGAGTTCCGCCACGCAGACGGAGCCCATCATCTCGACAGCGGACAAGCTACTGATGGTCCTACATCGAAAGAATGGACGCCGAAACAGACAAAGAGGCACCTAATGATCCCGTGCACAGGTTTGGTGAGCTGAACGAGCTCCTGCAGCACCGGGAGCCTGACTGTTACTTAGCGCAGAGGTGGGGCTGAGGGGGGCGCGCTTCCACTCACTGAGCCTGGACGTTTCTGGAGGCTGCCGGGGGATTCACTGGTTCGCGGACCCAGCGGCCAATCGGATTGAAGAGACCAGAGGGCATATGGGGACGTTTTCCTCCGCATTGACGGCACTTCTCGGTTCACCACACTCTCAAGAGGGGGCTGACTCCCGTGCTCAAGCAGTGGGGGTCCTGGCAGAGAAGGTCCGCTTCTTTGGTGGGTGGTCCCAAGTGACATGGGCAGTGCAGCTAAGCCATAGTGGTGAAGGACGAGCGCTCGAATTAGCCCATTATTTGGGTGCATGAATTCATCATGGTGACGGAGGTCTCAGAGGCGGCCAGAGGGTGCTGAGGAGATCGCTGAGAGCGGAGCATTACGCGATGTGTAGCTAATGCAATGGTCCAAATTGCAGCGCAGAGTTTTCTGATGGGTATCTGTGTATTCACAACTGTGCTGTGGCCGATGACAGATTCAGGAGTGGCAAGTGATGACCCGAGTCTGCCGGAGGAGGATTCAGGGCCTTGCACCATTGGACCTCTGTTCTGCACCTTCCTGTCACTTCTGCTCAGAGAACGCAGCTAATTCGTAATGGACATTTGGATACAATGTTGCATCACCTCACGCGAGACACAAACACCTCAATCGGAATGCACTACGGGGACAGTGCGCCCTTTTGGGAATTTGTGATGTGTAGCAAAGGCATTCTGAAGCTGAAGGGAAATCTTCCATTTCAGAGAGTGCCTCCTCTTTCATTCGCAAACCATCAGATGCTTAAGAGACAGCGCCGGGCGCAGTCCAGCCCTTGCGAGGGCCCCTCCCTATCTCTGCCACCAACGCGGCGAATAATCCCCCCCCCCGACCGATTCCAACACTCGTGGACTGGGCATCTCCCCACTCACAGCGCTCACCGAACTTCACATGGCCCAACACACTGAATGGCATGAGATCAGCCGACAAAAGCCAGCCCACCATCATCCCAGTGGATGTGAGAAGCAAATCAGGAGCAGGGCGGGGCCGTGACAAGATACCACCAGCTCATACATCTTCCCAACCCAGATGCAAAGCAGCATGGAAAGATGACACAATGTGACCGATCATAGCCCAGCAATAGTTGGTCCCAGGGTTACGGAGTAAGCGGACCCTGCTGGCATGCCCCCCAGTGGCTCACGGTCGATGGATGGGACCCGTTGGTCCATGGTTATGCCATGAATGCAGTCACACCACACAGCATGGACACCCCATGTAAAAAATGAAAACATGCGGGCACCTAAGTGCTCCCCACAAAAATCAAGGGAAAACACAGAACGTGGACTTCACCACCCTCTGCCTCTCCTTGCAGCAAAGGCAGACGAATCCACCGAGCTCTCCAAGAGGCAGTGCCCGCCAGAATGGCACCACAGGGACAACCGCCTCCCAAAACCCACTTCCATCCGGCGGCCGTCCCCGTTCACAGCGACGTGCCAGTACCTCACATCTGGGTCAAAGAACACGAGTCCCCCGGCACGTGTAATAACCATGAGCACTGGACACGGAGAGGGAGCAAGCGTCAGACGAATCCAAGACACTCCCAAGAGCGAGCCGCAGACGAATCCCCGACGCTCTCAAAGAGGCAGTACCCGTCAGAAGGGTACCACAGGGACAGCCACATCCCATCATCCAAAGCACTCCAGTGGCCGCCCCCGTTAACAACGAGATGCCAGTACCCCACAACGTGGCTGTCGATCACCAGTCCCCCGGCAGGTGAAAAAGCCCCAAGGCACTGGACATAAATAGAGCCAGCCGCGCAGACGAATCCCCGACGATCTCAAAGAGGCAGTACCCGCCAGACACACACGCACAAGGCGCCAGCACATCGCATTCGTTTCGTACTTCCGTAACTCCCCTGCATCTGACCGAGACAGAGCTGCAGCCCGATTTGGTATAGTTCTTAAGCACACGAAACACAAAGCAGTTCGACACCACCCAGCGGTTGAGCGAAGGGTGCCCTCACTACGGCTATCTGCATCAAGGAACTGTTACATCGAACTTGAACGCAAAGTGCAACAGTGCCCAACAAAGACCGCGCCGAGGTTTGTGCCACGCAGCCTGCGGGTGCCACGCAGCTCTCTCGCGGCGCTTCCGGCGGCCTGCGTGGAGGTCTGCCCCACACACCGGCGGGCCACATCGAGAATGCCGCGCCGAAGTCAACGGGAGGCGAGCAGGGTGCACGTCGAATGTGCGCTCGCACCTGATGCCGATGGGCAGCGTCTCCGTCCGTAGGTACTGGTTACGCTGAATCAAGTTGGTTGCCACAGACTGCACAGACCACCGCCTTTCAACCACGCGGTCGCTTCTGTCACACGCAGCACGCCGAGGCCGCGAGGAGTGCCCGCTGTGCCACACGCAGCACGCCGAGGCCGCGAGGAGTGCCCGCTGTGTCACACGCAGCACGACAAGACCGCGAGGAGTGCCCGCTGTGTCACACGCAGCACGCCGAGGCCGCGAGGAGCGCCCGCTGTGTCACACGCAGCACGCCGAGGCCGCGAGGAGCGCCCGCTGTGGAGCACGCCCCCCCTGCACATGCGCATGCGGGCCAGGAAAGTGCCACACACGTGACGAGGACAGTGGGGCTGCTCCGCCCGACAGTGGCCAGCGATTCCTGGTTGGTATGGGGCCGAGGAGGCACGGCGGCGTTCAAACTGAAGCAATGCGCCCGGGGTCTTGCCTGTGGCTTGTCGCAGGCGTTAACAATCACCACCTGCAAGGACCCATCCACGTTCCTGAAGGCAGTGCCGTGCATGCACGTGCCCTCCTTGTGATCCCACGAGTTGCCGGTGCGCACGGCTCCACTAAGGAACCCACCCAACCACTCACTCACACCTCAGTTCCATAGAGGTGGTGCTGGGGATGGAGGGTTGCAAGCAGATCGGTGGCGGGTGCGCAAGGTCAGATGAGGACAATCCAGTTGATAATCCTCAGCCCCTTGGGACAGCCCTTGGGAATACCGGCCGTGGCGTGGGTGGGCAAGCTCTCCTGAGACTCTAGGGCGGGTAGAGGGCAGCGGGGTGATCCTGAGCGTGGGCTTGGTGGTGGGGAGATGGCTCGAGTGGCTCGGGGGGCAGAGGTGAACCGGCTCCAGAGACACGGCGGTGGTGCGCCGGCAGTGCAGTTGCAGAGGTGAACCGGCTCCGGGCACACGGCGGTGGCGCGCTGGCGGTGAAGTTGCAGAGGGCCTCAGGTGGCTTAGCGAGGCTTAGGGGATCCAATTCTTCAGTAGTGAGTTCCAGAGAATCCGGATAAGTGTCCCGAATTGTGTGCTGAATGCTTTGATCTCCGGTTTAGGTACATGGTGCAGCTGATCTTCTCTGGCTTTCTGGTGCCAAAGAAATCGGTCCAAGGATAAGCACACATCGAAACACTTGCCGACGTCAGGGGCAACCATCGGGTTGAGAAGCCCGATCACCTCATCGAGGTTTCTGGCCCGCAGCTCATCTCCGTAATGAGAGGGCCGCGGGGGGGAATGGGAAGTAGGGTCCATCCGCCTGCCCTCTCGTACAGCGACAGCACAAATTGTCCTTACAAGAGGAAACACACCTTCGAAGAAACATGCTAAAATGTGCGAGCCCGTAGTACTCCTCGTTGTAGATGATATGCGACGAGTTGGAGGGGATGGTCACAACGCCACGGCAGTCCTCGCATCCGCCTGCACTCCCTCTCCGGGGCAACATCCAATTTCACACTTGCGCCGCCCCATCCACTTAACGCCCGATTGGACTTGCGCTCCCTGCCCCCCACACTAAACACCCTATTGCACTGGCGCTTCTTCCTTCCCCCCCAAAAAAACAAGTCAGCACCGAAGGCGCGCATGGGACATGCCACAGGGTGCGGGTCCCTCGCAGCGCGCATGGGACATGGCACAGGGTGCGGGTCCCTCGCAGCGCGCGGAGCCGAGCGAAGGCGCCTTAAGCACCGGCAACTGGCAATCGGAGGGTGTGCCCACTTCCGTGCTCCGCACAAATGTGCGGCCTCCGGGCACGCAAGGCTTTCACCGAGGTGGGGACCGAAGTTCTCGTCGAGCGCCAGATTCCAGTGCAGGACACTCCTCGCCCAGTGGCGGATGGCTCCCACATATAAGTTCTTCGTGTGCCAGTCGATGTTTGAGTGAAAATTTGACGCACCTGCTCATCCCGGTCACCTCCCGTCAACGAGGAAGCCCCCTGCCTATCTGCCACCACTGCTCAGGGGATCTGTTGGACGTGAATCTGTTGCGGGGGGGAGGGGGCACCGGTGCCAGAGCACTCCGTGAAGTGGATCTCCTTGTTGGGGTACTTCTCGAACACCTCCGACTGGGCCTCCACAGGTCCCCCTGCACAACGCCAGGGAACTTGTTACCACCTTACACAGCACACGCACGTCACTGACCCTTGGATGTAACACCACAAGTAAATTGCCGCATCCTCAGTGTGCTGTCGAGTTCTCGTGCTCAGCAGCCAAGTGCTCTCACCTGATGGACCTGATGGACCCGAAATGGTCCCTCACACGCATAAGATTCTTTCAATAAGATGAAAGAATCAGATTCATAATAAGATTCTTTTATGAATTCTGTCCTGATTCATAAAAGAATCATGACCGTTCATGAATCATGGTAAGACTCGGCCGGAGCTCCTTAGTGCCAAAAGCACATCTAGGATCCGAGGCGAAGGGCATAGGTATGCAGTCGTGCCCGATGCACACCTGCCAACATCGGCGTAACGCGTAAATCCTTCTTCTAACTGGCGCAGTGGGATGTGCTTACCGTAGCAGTGCCAGGCCGACCCTGCGATGAAGTCCATTGAGTTGTACACCTCGGAGGCATTCGAGTAAACTTGTAGCGGGTAAAACGCCATATCCCAGTTGTGGTCGAAAACCAGAATCTTCACGTGGCCTAAGCCTGAAGAATACACACCCTTGCCATCGACCTGAATCACTTCTCATTACTCCGCACCGAGTGTCCATCCCGAGGGCGAGCCAGGCATGGGGGGTCCTGGAGAACAAGACCTGACGCGACGCGCTCTGCATAACAATTCAATCGTTTTCGGCGATTCCTAGTGCAGTGTGCAGATCCGCATCGTCACCTTTATGCCGAATATGCCAAGCACACAACCGTTACAGATTGTAGCATTGTCAATGTGAGGGTGACTCTCCGGGCGGAGGTGGGCTGGGAGGCACCTTGCGCTTCCAGGGCGGGGCCGAGATGCGCGGCGAAGCGAGCTTGGTCGGCGGGAGACATGCGCATGACTGTGTAGCTGTTGGGCTCGTTCAGCGGCTCGTTCTGCATGGAGAGCGTGTAGAACGGCGCGCCGGACTGGTTATACAGCAGTGCCACCTTTGCGAGGTACTTGGCGTAAGTCTCGTAAGCTCGCTCCGAGGGGTCCAGCTCGCCCCAGTAGAACGCGTTGGTGTGATTCGCGGAGGTTTTCAGCCAGGCAGGGGCAGTCCACGGGCAAGCATGCACCTTGAGATCTGCACACGGAGAGTAAGAGAGTGAACCTCGCCGCGCCGCACTCTTCGCGGGTGGAGTGATCACATTTGTGCCCGTGTTCACCCCTCGTGTCCCTGCCTAGTCTAAAGGTTCCTTCTCCCCGCCTGCTTTGCCACAACCCCTGTGACTGGAGGCTTTGGGCGCGCGTCGCAGTCCAAGCGCGCCTTCGAACCCCCTCTGATCAGCGAGCTGTTCGAGAAGGTGCTCATAATGCGCACACGATGGGAAGGGGCCGATTGTCAAATACGCCTCTGAAAAGTGTGACAACAAGCGCGCAGGTGGAGCGAAGCAAGGTAAGACGCACCCGGGCGTATCTGGAAGATGTCCTTGAGGACTTTAAGTTTTAAGTCCGGCAGAATGCGCACGTGCTTCAGCTGCCAATCATTGGGTATGTCGTCGTAAGTGTGGAAGCTCGAGGCGAAGTCCGAGGCTGAAATCGGAAGCCTTAGCATCGCGAAGCAACCCGGGGTGTCGCCACTGCAGCCATACAGCGATCTTAACAACTTCCAATATGCAGATTCGTCGCGCTCCTTAAGATTGAGAAAGTTCACCGCCGCGGCTTCGCTTAGAGCTGCGCATCAAAGGCCGCCGCTTCAGCTCAGATGTGCACGCAAACCGGCACTGCGTGAACTTTGTGTGGTTACCTGCTCCGTAGCCGTCAATAGGTTGATGAGTGACACTTTCGTCGACGTTGAGGGTGGTCGTGTTTGTGGGGTCTTGTCCTTCCCTGTGCGTAGTTAGAGCACACGAGAAATCAACTACGCGGGATCGTCGCAGCGAAGACGAAGATCGGTTGAGTGAGATGGTTCACCATATATTTCTTGTTGGAAGGTATGCATGGAGCACCAATATGAGAAACAGGCACGATTGCGCAATTGCTCCATGCTTAGGTGCCCTAACCTATCACAGGGAGCCTGAAGCCGGGGTATGAACAGATTAACGCTATCACAGATCGCCCCAGTCTGAGACCTCATCGATTTGGTTTCGTCATAGGCCTGCGCTAGAGGTCGGCGAAAGTGTAGTCAGCGCGAGTGGATATCTGGTTTACAATGCACTACCTGATGTTGATATTGGGCATACGTTTCAGAAGGGCGCTTTGATCGATTGCAGTCAGCCACCACTGCACCGGGGCGGCCGAAACGGCGTGGAGGACGCTTAGCAGGCACCCGAGTATCAAGTGCTTCATCATTTGCGGTCTCCAAAGTGCCCGCTCGGAAAGACCTGTAATGTGATAAAGCAATAAGTCCTGCAATATGATAAAGCGGGGTTCAATTGAAGCAGGAAGGATATGAGGGGGAGACCCCTGCACTATGGCATAGCGGGGGTTACTGAAACATAGATACGGTCCACGGAATAGCTAAGCGCAAACACGTTCACTGTAAGTAGTGCGTTGCTTTTACCACGATGACAGCTGCAGTATCTGCTGTTGAATTTCGGTCCCTTATTAGGCGGGCTTTGCTATGGACTATACTTCACTTCAAGGCGCCAGTCTTGTAGTTTTTCATTAATACCATTTCATGGATAACCACAGGCGCATATATACTATTGAGAAACGCAGGTGTAGCACCGTCGAATCCTTGCGGCCTGATAGAAAAAATGGCAATTCCGAGGTGCCTGTCTACAAATTGTTACAAGTTTATCTTTACAGTATGGTTTTTATGGTTTTTAAACGTTACATATACATGTAAAGAAGAGTTCCAGCCGAGCACACGACAGGCTCGAGGCTAGAGTAGAGACCAGAAAAAACATTTTCATTTTGAACGATCCAATGCAATCATTATCCATCAAATCACAAATCTCATATTTAAGCCAACTTATCGCCGTCGATCGAATCGATACATCAAGAATAATAATAAGAAATTAAGAATTGGAAATTTGGAATTCAATTGCATGACCATGACGTGAGCAAGAGAAGACCATAGACCCAACCGACCCCTCCCGTCCGTGACACTCGCCCGTCCGGGCTCGCTCTTGTTTTTGGCTTCCCCTTCCGTTCGGGTCATCAGACATCACGCGACTGGCGGAACTCTATTCTGATCTCGATCATGCGATGGAAAGTAAAATTTGGAAACCTCAGATCTCTGAAGGTCTGAACCAGAGACCAAATTTCGTACGCACCACAGTCCACACCGATAGTGCTGGCGTGGGGCAAGTAATATTGTTGGAATCTTTAGACGGGCCCTGATAAGAAAAATTAATGACGAGATATTCAAGTTGAGCGATCTCCTGAAATAATTCATATGTAGTGTATTGACGTTTCGCGGAAGCATAAGAACTCACGGGAAATGGTGCTTCCCGAAACCATCCGCGCAGCTTTGGCGAAGGCCGAGGCGGAGAAGAATGGGGATTTGCTGGAGGATGCTTTTCAAAGCCTTCAGCATTCTCTGCAATCAGGTTCGAGAGATCGTGTTGGATATAAGACGCTCGTTATTTGTGCCGAAACAGCTCTCAAGGTGAGCTCTTCCGAGACCGCCCGTGGCGTAACCTCTTCTGTTGACCGAATCATTCCTGCGTGACCCTGAAGCCAAAACCACTTGATGCGCGATTCCATACTGATGTCGCAGATAGTATTATTGCGCCTGGCGTACCTGTGCCTTCTCTCATTTCCTGCCTCAAGCAGCACTGGGTATCGTTAAAGCCGTAGGGCACGCGCATGCCAGGTGGGATATGTGGACATCGCGGAAGAGAGCTTGAAAGCGTACGATTTAGAATCGAGACGTTACCAATCTGCCGGTGAAGCAGTGACCCCCGTAGAAGGGCCAGACCAGTTTTTATGTCGGGCCTTCTATGCCAAAGCCCTCGTGGCCTCCGAGCGCGCATACTCACTGAAGGTGACTGCCCTTGTGCGGTTTCCCCCCTCATTTCACGCGCTCACCGAGGCTCACCTTCATAATTAGAAATATTTGTGCGCAAGGCGGTCAGTTCTTAGCTGGGTCCAGCGAATGAGCTGTGCTGTTGTGTATGCACTTACTTCATGACGTTTGAAAGTCTATTCACAAAGATGTGTATTTGAAATTCAGCGCATGCAAATGTGCCACGTGCGCACACTACTCCACCTCCACGGTTCCTATCGCGAGTTGAAATTCTTTTCGGAACTTACTACCCTGCTGCCAGCTCACTCGAGTCCCACAAAACGCATGCACACTTCCGCGTATACCAGTTTTGTGAACTCGCCTACATCAGAATAGGATGCCCAGCGCATAAATTCTAGGCTGAAAATATCTCATCGGCCTGAAAATTCGAGCCTACGATCTCCTCCCTGCGCATTTTCTAAGGTGCATTCTTGCCTCGCGGTTGCGTTTGCGAACGTCGAACAAAGAGCGCTGGCGCGCGCAAAGCAAAATGGCACAACTGGGTCTTACGGCACGGTACTTGCCCGTACTACAGCACGCCTAACCGACGAGCGCGCTCTGACCGGCTGAGGTGCTCTCTCGCGCGGGCGCAACGCAGGGGGAAGACCTGGTGCTAGCGACGTTGAACGCTATAAAGTTCATTCTTGACGGCCTGAACATCGCTATGAACATCCCGCGGTAACCGCTGCCCAGCCCTCTCCAAGCAGCGAGTGGCCGTCGCCCTATCCCCAGCCACCCGTTTCCATACCAGACGAGCTGGGATGAGTGCGAGGACGAATGAGAAGCGACCAAGGGTCCGCCGCGGAAGCATATATTATATATCGTATATATTTACATATCTCTCTCTCTCGCAGCAGCAGCAGCTCTCGCGCTTACTCGCGTGTCCTAGTTCTTTCGCGGTAACCTTAAAGTCTCTGACCGCAGGCAGTCCTAGGTGCAGAGAAGTGCCCGGTTGTCGGTTCACCGGTGGCAGTTACCTGTCAAGCCTTTGACACGGAGTAGCTCCCTGCGCCTCCCCGAAAAACGGGGCTGTGCCCAGTGCGGTGGCATACAGGGCTCGGTGCCCTGTCGAGGGTGCAGTGCTGGCCGCAGCCCTCCGTTTCGTCTGCGGCCCGCATCTCGCACGGGAAATCCATACGGCTGAAGGCAATCAACGCAAACTTTCCACGATGATGCAGGTATACGTTCCTCATCTACAATGCGAGCGTCATTTATTGGCGGGTCTCCCGCATCCTACAGCGGGACAAGCTTCGCCAACGCCTGCTCCCCTCGATGGAGACCATCATGAAGGTGCCTGCCCACCGAGCCTCCCGGGAGACCCGCAACAGCCAGTGTCCCCAACATACGGCGATCGGCGCACGGGACAACGGTCAATGCCCTCTCCGCACCTCGTTGCACGCGGTCGCGCCGCTCAGAGCGCCCTCCCGCCGCCCTCCCGCAGGCCCTGGAGAAGGTGCCCGAGCAGCACGAGTGGAAGGTGCAAAACCAGATGAATCTCGCGTTATGCTACCAAGACGCCGGCAAGACCCAGCAGGCTCTGCAGACCGCCAGCGAGGCCTTCAACATTGCCAACAGCTCCGTGTCCAAGCTCGTCTATCAGGTGTGTCTTGTGGTCGAAGGATCCACCGCACTGTCCACCGTCCTCCTTCGGCTGTTCGTGGCAGCTGCTCCCGGAGCCGTGTTGCACTGACTGGCCAGGCTCGCGACTGCCGCTTCGCTCAGGGCCAGCCAGCCCACAGAGGGTCCACTTCCGAGAGCCACACGAGGCTTGTGACGAGCACACACACACTCCATGGCGATGGCGTAGGATGAATTGATCCGGATGCTGGTTTTGGTGACAAGGTGAGGGCGGTGCCTTCGGTGCAGACCACCTCACTGAAGGTTCACCTCGGTGGGGGCACGGACGCCTCGGAACCTGCGGCGGCAGTGCTGAGCAACCTCCAGAAGCTGCGGTCCGGAGGCTCGAAGATGACGGCGGCGGCGCTCGAATCGGAGCTCCTTGAGGGTTGGAAGAAGATGGACCCCTTCGCAGGGACCAAGGGTGCCTCCATTCGCGGGGCCGACCTCGAAGTCGTGTCAGAGATCGGCTGGTGGGCCCCGCTGCGAAGCGCCTCACATCTCCCTTCCGCCGTGCAGCTCCAGCTATCTGTGTACCGCACCTGGCCTGGCCACTGGACCCATCGCCACACGGCCATCGCAAGGTGTCCAGCTCGTGCTGTGAGGTGCTCCGTTGCGGGAATGCTCTTGTGGCGCTTTCGCTGAGAGGCTCTGCACGCTGCGGCCGCTGTTGATTCAGCAGACCCCGCCGGCCACGTTCCGGCAGGTTTTCTGCGTGATGATGTGTATGACGATGAGTGGCGGCGGGCGGATTGGCAGGGTGGCAGCGGTGATGTCACTAGAACATCCTGACCACCCGGGGCTCCCCGACCTTGCCGGGCAGTGCGCGGCGCGCTCGCTGCAGTCGAAGACGCTCCAGCCGAGGGCGCGCGCGGAGCTAACCTCCATCCAGCTCAGCCTCATCCTTCTCGGGTGACAGCCCGTCATATGCACTAGCGCTGTGCCCTAGATATTGATATGTTGCGTCCATGGGTCATGCATGCAGCAGGCCCTTGTTGCAGCAGGCCTCCGTCGACGGTCCTGAAGCAAAGGCGCGGCATTTCTTGATCGCCCCAACACTCGAGTAGCAATTGCATCTTATCATCCCTCACCCGACCTACACCATCCACCACTCAATATCTGACCTAATAAACCATCAGATCCGACACTATACGCCATGACCTGCCATCAGCAATGCATCAATTGTGCCATTCCCGTTACATTTGCATCATCCACCCTGCACCACGCATGATCAGCCATCATCCGTCCGATGCGAGCGACCCCGCTTCCCATCACAGTCAGGGTGAATGTCGGGGCGGCGGATGGCTCGAGGTCTGCAGGAAGAAGAAGGACAAGCTGATCCCCGAGACGATCATGGTGCACCAACAGGCCATCAAGCGGCTGGACTCGCTCCTGGGGTCCTTCGTTCGACTGGAAGACGCAGGCGGGATCCAGGATTTGTGCATCCTGATGTGGAATGCCGGGCTCCTGCTGCTCCAGCGCAACCTGCGCAAGTCGGTGCAGCAGCCATTCGCCTCGGGCCTCACCGCACTCGAGAACATCGCATCCCCCTTGCATCGGTGGGTCCTCGCGCCGCCCCATTCCCATCCTCATGGACGGAGCTGGGCTGTGGATGGCCGCACGCATTGCAAACCCTGGGAGCCCTCATTGCATGTGTCGCAACAGAGCCCAGCCCAGAGCCCTTGATATGTTAGGGACCCGCGCGGCACTCCAGATGCCCTGTTGCCACGTGGCATCACAGCAAGCCCCATGCGGCACTAGCTGACCCACCATACTGTAGCACAGATATTCCTCTCACGGAGGTGGGTGTGGATTGGCAGGCTGCGGGTGCTGATGCATCTGGAGCTTGCGTGGTGCTACATGGCGGAAGACATGCTGACTAAGGCGGACAAGCAAGTGGCCAAGGCGCTTGTTCTTGACTATACCGCCTCCAAAGCTGAGCAGGACCAGAGTGGTGCGGCATCTGTGCCCCCCCACCCTCTTGTGCCCTTCCTTTTCCCCGCAAGGCCTCGAGGGTGCGATGTGTCCGCGCACGTCGTTGGGAGAAAGAAAAAGGAAAACCTATGCTCTCTTTTGAGGCCGCGCGTCGTTGGGAGTGCAACTTCTTCCTCGTGGCATCAAATTGCAAGCAGCATCAGCAGCGGTGGGCCTCCGAGGTGGTTGCTATGAGACTCCTCCGCCCGGCTCTCTGTTTGACCCCATTTCCGGGGCAGCGGAGGATCCCCAGCTCTCCACGTCACCCGCAGTGCGAGTCGCGCGCACACGGAGTGAGGCGCGCGGTCTGAGCAATGGCGGGGCTGCAGGGTACACACGGCCCCTGGACTACTTCCTGCTGCCCCTCCAGAAGTTCATCAACCTGAAGACCTCTATCTATGACACACCCGAGGGGGGCCAGGAGCAGGCGCTGCTGCTGGTGGAGCAGGCGAAGGAGGCCACGCAGAAGACAGTGAAGGCCGACGTGCTGCAGCGCGCTGTCGAGAAGCTCGAGGTGCTCGAGCCGGTGCTGCTCAACGCGGAGGGCATGACCGACGACGAGAAGTTCCGCGCCAAGAACCTGCACCGGGAGCGCAGCATCCTGTGGGGGGAGATCGTCAAGGTGGCCTGGGGCGCCAAGCTGGCAAAACTGACCCACCAGGTGGGATTCATACCGCGCCTCCCCCCTTGTGGCGCGCCACGTATGCGGTTCGGGGGCGCCCCTCGCACACTGGGAGGCTCAGCATTGTGGTTGCCCTCCCCCCCCTCGCAAGGAGCAAGCGCTTCGGAATGCTCACCGCGGGGCGCAGCCAGGGGGGTGGAAGAGCTGCTGTTGGAGCGGCTGGTGGGGGCCTGCTTGAGACCGTCTCGCGGCGGTGGCGGCGGTTGTGGCGCGGGAACAGGTGGCAGGCCAGGTGCTGGCAGCCAAGTGGGACACCGTGAATGACAAGGCGATGGTGCTGCTCCAGGTAAGCGGCTCCGCCTGGCCGTGCACGGGGCGCGGGGGAGAGAAAAGTGCATTCACGCAGCGTGCTCGATGACGCCCTCGCGGCGATGCGGCCGCTCGTGGCTCCGCACGTCGGCGCGTGACAGGTGCATGAGGGCGCTTCGGCATCCCATTGGTCAGGCTGCGGCGCGTAACGCAGTGTGCAATACCAGCAGCAATGGGTCCCAGGGCCATTGGGGTGCAAAGGAGGGTCCTGAGTGGTAGTCCCGCCCCCAAACCCCAGGCGGAGGTGAGCTTAATCGATGCGGAGGCATGCGTAGCGCTGCTGTTGGAGAAGGACGTGGAGCCGGTGCCGGTGGCCGTGCTGCCGGCGCCGCCCCCGGAAGAGGACGAGGAGGATGAGGACGAGGACGCCCCCCCAGCCTTGGTGCACGGGTCCCGGGAGGAGCTGCAGACGCGGGCGTGCACGGGGATGGTCGACTCCATGAAGCTCGGCTCCAGCATCGGGGAGAGCTGGATCGTGATGAACGCGGGCATCAGCGGGTGGAACTACTACATCCACCTGGTGAAGGCGATGCGCTACGCCGAGCTCCATGCGCTGTGGGAGCCACTCTTCGAGGGGCTGCAGGCTTTGGCGGATGTGGACCAGGTGCGCCTCCGTGGCTCTCGCGCATTGGTGAGCTGCGCCGAGCTTGCCGCCAGCCGTCCCCTGCGTGGGAGCTGGAGGCAGCCAAGTGTGCACTTGGCGGTGCCACCACCGGCCCTGAATTGATGTGACACACGTCGCACGCCCCTCCGCCCTGGTGCAGCTGCCCGCAGCACCGACGTGTTGACCGTTCCGAGGGGAAGGCGATCAGAACAGCCGCCGGCTCGCAAGGCACCTGGCACTCCCAGCGAGCACCAGCCGCCTTCACTTGCTTTGCTCCCGAGAAGGTGGCTTGGGTGGGAGTCGGAGGTCACGAGCTACTCCGACTGAGGAGTCAGTCAGGTCGTAACCGCGTCAAGCTAGGTGAAGGCCGGGGGAGGGAGCCAAGGGATATTCCACCAGGCTCTGATGCCGGCGATTCCGGGGGGAACAAGACGGCTACTGTTGTTCTGCCACTGAGCTGCTCGTTTCTGAACGGAGGGTTTTCAGGCCGCGGCGGCCAGCATCCGGCAGGGGGTGCTTGGGCGATGGTAGGGTGGGGCGGGAGTTTGGAGATCCACTCTGAGGAGGTCGGGGGGGAGGCTGGGCTCACAGGGGCTGCTGTGTAACTTCGCGGACACGCTGGCGTGCTGCTGGGAGCACAAGTTCCTCATGCGGGTGGCGCCGGAGGGATCCTCAATGAACTACCGTCAGCTGGCACCGCCGAAGGGGGAGCTTGCGATGGGCACAGAGGAGCTGGAGCAGGCCATCAAGGTGTGCGATGGAGCCATCCGCCGCGCCGAGCCGCAGTTCAAGCGCCGTCTTGTGGCTACCCTCGCCCGGTTGAAGGCGGTGGCTGGGCAGGGCCCACCTCCGGCTGAGAACGGCCAAGGTACGTGAAGGAGGCCTTCCTACCTTCGGTTCAGCCCACCCCTCGCCTCCTGCCGCTTACGTGGGGAGAGCACAGTGCAGCCTCTTTTGAGTATCGCTTTCGTCAGCCTGCTCCCCCGATTCGCGGGGCTCGGACAAAGGTTTGAGCCCCGTGCATCGCTGCTGCAACAGCTCGGCGTGTCCCAGCCCTGTGCTCGCCTGGCGAAGAAGGGATCCATGGTTGTGGCTCCGTTTCTTTCAGAGCTCATGTCGCTAGGGTGTGACTAGGGCGTAACAAGGGGCTGTTGCAACCGTCGGTCTCAAATCCTGGCACACGAGAGACGTGTGAGTGGGTCGGCTGTCTGTACCTCGGGTGAGCAAAGCTTCGCGGTGGCTTGACACCGAGGTTGTGACCCACCCTCTGGCACCACGCCTTGAAGCGCTTTTACCCTCTGGCGCCAGAGCTTCTGACAGTGCAGCAATCACGGTGCTCTCGACGGGAAGACGTGGTTGACAGTAGCCACTGCGTGAAGCGCCTGGCATTGCGCAATATTCCTTGGACCCCCCCCCTGGAGCCCCCCTGCAGGCAGGATGCTGAGCGCAGGTTCGATCTCTGACGCGCGTGCGGGAGGGGGCTGCCTACTGGCGGGGCTCTCAGGTGAAGAGATCAATCGCGCCATCTCGTGCATCGAGGTGCTGCTCCAGACTGACGGCTCGGCCGCCGCGAACACCCGCCAGGATGCGCTGACCGGCGCTGTGCAGGCGCTCGAGTCGGCGGCAGAGGTGGACGTGCAGCTGTGGTCAAAGCTCGCGAAAGGGGCGCTGGCCATGGGCGAGTACGCGAGCGCCATCAGCGCCGCACAAAAGGCGAGGAGCCCTGTATTCCCCTGATGCGCCCCCTCGGAGCTGGTCCTGTGGGGCCCCTGTAGACCACCTGCGGCAGTCGACAAACCAGCGGGTCACGCAGGCGCGCACAGCATGCGTGACCGGCAGAGTGCTGAGTGCGAGGCGGGCGTGGACGTGCATGAGCGCGAGGTGGCGGCGCCCATTCAGGGTGCCTTGGTGAACCTTGCGGATGTGAAGTGGATATAAATTTCTGCGCTGTGCAAACACGGAAGCCTCAACACAAAATATGTATATATGTATATTTATATATTTAAGTGTATATAATATCTAAGAATATATACACATGCACATATTATGTTATCATGAGAAGACATGCGCCCCGATTGCTTGTCTCATCCGAGCTGCCTCTTGGCAGTTCTCCGCGAGACGTTTAAACGTACACTGCGCGTGCATCGTGACCGAGCATTCGTGATCGCCACCTTTGGCCTCCCACACAATACCTGTCCCAGCAGGCGGTGAAGCTCAGCGCTCTGTCCCAGTTGTGTTTAACGACTTATTGTTGGCAAATATGCCCCTGGAGCTTCGTAATGATGGATTTCTTGGTATAAAGCTGTCAATGAAATACGAGAACATGAATGTGTTACACTCGTCGACCCTAAATAAGCTTTTGCCCTGCAACATTTATGTACTGTATATATCTCTACATATTAAAGGCGTTACGGGGCTGTGGGCTCGGCTGTGCTCTGTAGCGTGTCTGATGACATGCGCGCTCTTTCCAGGAGCGGGGCTGTGGGCTCGGCTGTGCTCTGTAGCATGCCTGGAGCCGAGTACACGGTGTAGTTGCTTCTATTTGCATTGAGAAGGCGGCATCCTCAAAGACCTTGGCGGGGGCGCATGCTCAGGCTGTGTCGACGCTGCCGGAAGATGTGAACGAGAACTCCGTGGACGAGCTGGAGGAGCTGCAGCCGGACCAGGAGAAATGGTTCTGGCTTGCGGTGGCGGAAGTGGTGCATGGCAAAGGGCTGGTGGCGTTGCTGCGGCCGGAGTTGCAGGATCACCATGCGCTGGAGCGCCTGAAGCAGAAGGCCTTGGAACACTTCGTGAACGCCATCCTGTACGGGGTGGTTGCCGGCCCGCGCAAGGACGTGGTGGACCACGCCGCGCGCTGCCTGTGGAACACAAGCATGACCTTCATGCAGTCCAGGGCCTCGCGCGCCATGCTTCTGACCCCACTGAGGAAGGGCACCCATCTCCTCCGCCGCGTGCGCATTGACCCCTCCCTCCGCGCAAACCTGTACTACTGCCTCCTCCAGGTCCTCCTCGCCTCCCAGCTCCCTGCCTTCACGCTCCCCTCTCTGAATACCCCTTTCCAAGTGCTTCCCTTTATATGCCAAGCCGTCTCGCGACGCATGCACCTGTGCGCCGCGGGGTGTCCACCTTGGCCGATGGAGGATGGCTGACCATGTGGTGTTGAAGGGGATCGGCCGTGAGCGCCGCGGGGTGTCCACCGAGGTAGGTGGCGAGGACATCGCCACAGCTTGTGGTGCGCGTCAGGTTCTGGGACCTGATCTGCCTCTTGCCGCTTCCGCTTGCACAGAGGTGTGCGCTCACGTCGAGGGCGCGTGGCACACAGGCGCTCCTGGATGCGAACATGTGGGAGGAGGGACTGTCGACGGCGGAGACGGCTCTGCGCAACGTCCCCATGAACATGCAGCTGGAGCTGTGGGAATTGAAGGCGGAGATCTTGAGCAAGAGCCTGCTTGCGGGGCACGGCGGCCAGGGCAAAAAGCCTCAGGGTAACCCTTGCCCCTGCCGCGTCCCCCTCCCCACCCCAGAACACTCCCTCCCAGCAGCCCCCTCTACCCTTACCCAGGAGCACTCACAGATGGCTGCTTCTTGGTTTGGAGTGGTTGAAGGGAAATGCATTCAGAGATAAAAGAGCCTACCTTCCTACCTCTGACCACCTGGTCGCATTGGAGGGGCACAAGGCCGCAGCTGCCGCCTCCACGCGCACCGTGGCACAAGGCGGGATGCTGGAGCCGAGCTGGCTCAAGGAAACGAGGCGCTGCCTGACCACGTGGCGGCATCGGAGGGCTTTGGCTCCAGGCAACGTGTTTGCATTGGACAAGATGGAGACACTGAAGGATCACCCGGAGCAGTTCCAGGCCAAAGTGTGGGCATACCTGGCCGCCAACTCCCCGAGCCGGTATGAGCAGTTCATGGCTCACAAGAACGCCGTGGATGTGCTGGAGGGTCAGCCTCAGCTGCAGGTGCTGAACGCCTGCGTGTGCCATCCCGGAGCCCCTCCTCTGCTTTGTCGCCCCACCTGCCTCTTCTGCATCTCACCACTCTAACCCACCTCTCATCCGCCGCCGCTGCCTCTTGCCCGCCTCCTCCGCCTGGGCGTGGGTGGCTGCATCTTGGCGCAGTGAGATATCCGAGGTCCTGGGGCATGGGGGACACAGGTGGAGTACATGGTAGAGTTTGGGATCTGGATGTATGATTCTGGACAGCCCGCCGAGGACACGCAGGTGCGGAGATGGGTTGCTTCGCCAGCCTCCCCGTGGCACCGCCGAGGCCCTCGCTCCGCCACGTCCCCCCGCCACGTGGCACTGCGGCGGGATCCTAGAAGGCTCCGTGCCGGCTGCCCGGCAGGCCTGCCGGAGACCGCCGGCTTTGGTGCCCGTGCAGGGAGGGGCGCAGCACCCCTCCGGCAGGGGCGGAAGGCATGGGATACTGCGGCCCGATGGAGCTCACGGCAGCGCTCTGGCGGCGCTCGCAGGATATGCTTCTTACGGCGTCGGAGATCCTGATGGACCCTCCACTGGAGGAGACAAACCCGGAAGACCAAGACGACGATGACTCTCGCAGGTGAGGCTCGTCTCCACCACTGCGGTAGCATCCACTCCAGGCCCACCCAGCGAGGTGGCCACGCTTCACCTCTGTGCTTGCGTGGAGAGTTGGGTGTGGTCTCGCGGCCATGCTGGACTGGCTCCTCTAGCTCGTGAGGCCGCGAGGCGCCCAGGGCCTGTGTGATGACTCGCTGGGGGAGGGGGCGTCTTATGGGGTGGGTGAGCAGCGTGCGGTCTCGAACCTCCACCAACTCCAAGGTGTCTCGGAGCACCTCGAGGTACGCCCGCAGCCCGGCCTTCCATCTCGCACCCTCTGACAGACTCGAGGTGCGGCTCTGCGCAGTCTGAAGTGGGCCGGCCACTGCGCGAGGCGCTCCAGCTTTGCTAGAGCCTTTTCCAAGCGCGTTCAGACCAGTTCGAATAGGGTGGCCGTCGCTGCGTCGGGCTGTGCAGAACCAATAAGAAGAAGGCTCTTGGCGGGAGATCGCCGAGCAAGAGAGGAAGCACGGGGGGCAGCCCGCACCGAGGCTCCCGGGATAGCAGAATCATTCTCGGAGAAGGTGCGCCCGGCGACGCGACGCATGCCGTGTTTTTTCTGCTGCAAGGTGCGGTCCACATCGGCTGAGAAGGACACTGGCTCTGGAAAGCGTCGATCACTGCTGAAATCACCGCCGTCGACGCACAGGCATCCGAGGGGCGAGGCGAGGCGGGCGTGGCATCCGCATGCATTG